>JBBPCY010073737.1:0-10120 GCA_037974405.1 Brachyalestes nurse | reverse complement strand
GCGCGCACGCACACACACACACACACACACACACACCCCACAGTTTGTTACTTGGAGAGATCCATGACACGGCAAGCCTGACAGACTCCCACTGCCTCACGAAAATAAGTGAGAAAAATGTCAATCTCGTACGAACAGGAGGTGGAGAAACGTGTGGTTGAACTAAAAACTGAAGAAAGAGAACCAAAAATAAGAATCAAGCATTGTCAAACCGTGCTGTGCAGCCCAACAGTGACCCCAGAATGTGTGTATCCATCACCAGAGGAGAAAACTACCCGAATATTGACCCCAACAACCTGTTTGGTGGTGAGTAGTAGCCTCGGGCAGCCTTCGCAGGTGTTGTTTTGGTCGCCCTTTGCTGAGAGAATCATGTCTCTGGACTGTTCACACAACACGGAGCTCAGAGAAGCAGAGATCTGAGAAATGAAGTTGTCAGAGAGAACTGCAAAGAAGGCTGTTTTACATTAGACATATTAACTTCTCCATGCTCAATACACTCTGAGCAGCATTTCAAACCGCAAACAACACTCTTCAACTCTATTTTATCCACTTGCTGTGCGCATCACGCTCTGTTGTACACAACACAGTAATAGCATTTTTACTAATCATTCAGCACTCTTGATAATTGACAAATTAAGCAGGTCTTATTTAAACTTGCAGCTTCAGTCCTGTTCTAGCACAAGGTTCTAGAGTCTTTTGAGCTTTAGACTCACAAATCAACTACTACAGTACATGGAAAAAGGACTAATGAGAAAAACCTCTTTCAAACATGGCTATGTTCAAATGTCATCGCTGTGGAGTTTTTTTTTATTTGCCAAACAGAACGCAGACACGTGCAGGTCCTAAAATCCATTACAGAAAACAAACAGAAAAGTTCGTCACTTCATCAACGGGTCTCCTGTAAGAGGTTTTCTGCACGCCACGTTGCTTCATGTGTGACTCTTTGTGATTTGGAGATAGTTTAACCTGTAAGAAACCTTTGAAGTCACGTTGATGCATGGACCTTTCAGCTAAAGACGGAAACACCAGCAGACAGAAAATATCGGGACATTCATTACAGATTCAAATTCGCCCCAAGCCACGCGTCTCAAACGTGCCGGGGCAGAGTCTCACCTTTATGACCTAATAACCCTTCACACCTCAAAACACTCATCAGAAACCCGGCCTAAATGTTTAGACAGCGAGCAAACATCACAGCTCGACTTCCTAGCAAAGTTTACTCTGTTCACCCTGGCTTTGCGTTTGCAGTGCAACACATTGACATCAGAGCCTGAATAATGTGAATTTCCTGGCAGTACTACCAGGAAAAAGTTTTACAGTCCTGTTCCATTAAGTGACACCACTCTTGAGAAGACATCAGGAACTCAGGGGTGTGCCGGAACACCCTCTAGACCAGACCTCACCCTACTGACATACTAAACACTCAACAACCTCTCAATGGAAAACACTGCTAAAAACTCATTCCTAACACGGCGCTAAGTAAGTAAATAAAGGCTATTTATGAAGCGCTTTTCACAGACAGATGTCACAAAGCACCGAACAATAAAATTCCATTAAAATGCAGAATGTAAAATATGATAAATAATAAAATTAATTAAAGCTACCCAAAGGCTTTATCTAAAAAAGGTGAGCCTTAAACTGTTTGACTGATTGCACCAATCTCAGTGCTGGTGGAAGACAGTTCGACAGAACTGGCACAACAGACAGAAAAGAACGATTCCAACGCATCTTCCGCCGGCGTGAGGCACAGAAAGAAGGCCTTGCTGGGTGGCTCTCAAGGCTCGTCTAGTGGTGTAATGCTGCAGAAGGTCCACAATGTGAGGAGCCTTATCATGTAGGGCTCTGTAAGTGAGAATGAGGATTTTATACTGTATCCTAAGTTCCATTGAGAGCCAATGCAGAGAAAGTAAAATAGGAGAGATGGGAGTCCATTATAACTTGAAGGAGAGTCAAACCAGATTAAAGCAGACAAGTAATAAGGCAGTACAAGAAATCATTGCGTGATTAAAGCATACGTAAGCTTTCCCATCTCAGAGACAAGAGACCTTAACTCATAATATTCTTAAATGGAAAACAACAGGAGTGACTAAGAGACTTCAAATGAGCATAAAAATTCAAAACAACACCTAAGTTATGCAGAAAGACCCGTGAGAATCTAGAAGGTGATGTAAGCTTTTGGCTAACAGCCACGTACAAGTCAGGACGGGCAAAAATTAGAAGCTCAGTTTTCTGAGAATTTAGTTTTCAGTTGTTGGTAAAAAGCCAATTATTCATCTTTGTCAGACAGTCCACAAAGAAAGCAAAATTGTGTAAATGTCAAGGCTTAAATGAACAATAAAGCTGGATGCCATCGGCATGAAAATGATAAGAAATGTCCTTAAAAGAACTGATAATGTGAGCTAATGGTGGCATATATAATGAAAAAAGGGTAGGCCCAAGGACAGAACCCTGGGGGACCCCGCAAGGAAGCAAGACACTGGCTCACAAACTCACCTACACAAACTGAAAAACTGCTATCAGCAAGATAAGATGAAAATCATACTGAGTGGGATAAACTACCTAAATAGGATTTCATGGTGGACAGAGTAAAAAAGGCCAAACTAAGATTATACGTTAATAATACAGATCGCTTTCTGGTGTCTGAAGCCAATAGTAAGTCGACTTAAAGTAGGACTGTCTCTACTGAAGTTTCAAAATGTATGTTCACTCCATCATCCATACAGGCCATATATGGAAACTAAGCAAAACTTGCAGTCCATTCCTGCTGAAGGCCCATGGTCCCTTTGGAAAGTGCTGCATAACAGGACAGTCAATTAGAAAAGAGCTCTGTTATATTTGTATTTATTTATAAACAAGTCTTAAAGTTTGTTTAATTTTAAGGGATAAAGTGAAGCTGGAAATTGTTGAGTGAGCATGATTATGATGAATTATGAATGGGTAAATTAAAAAAAGGAAACAAAAGGAAAATGTGGAATTTAGGCCCTTTAAAAAACACCTGGCCAATCAGTGTGGTTGATGATTAAAGACGGGCCAAAATAATTACACTTTTGTTGGATTACATGAAGACCTCATGCATCAAAACAAAAAGTAACCTTGAGGTAATTGACAACCCTATCGGAAACACTGTGATTGTTTTGAGGCTCCTTTGCATACTGCAGCCTTCTGTGGTATCAGTGTTGCAGAGACCGATATTGTCATAGTGACTAACAGACAATATATTGTGCGGCAGACGCTTCTATCATGTTTTGACTGATCAGAGACTTACTAAAAAAACAACCAAGTGACGGGTGGGAATATTTCTGACGGGTAGTGCAGCGTCTGACAGTAATAGCAAGACTAATCAAAAGTAATCGACAGGCTTTAATACGCACAATGTTAACGAGATGCTGCATGAATGAGATTTGATGTTGATATGGATGATAATGAGGCTGCTATGTTTAGTCGTCCTGCTCAGTGTACTGAATCATATCCTCAACACAAACAGGGGAATAGACCATGTGACGTCTTCTGAGTGCAGAATCATACTCTCTTCCTCCGAATTAAGGAAGAAAGGAGGAGGAGTTTGGATCACATGTAATTGCCACCCGTGGGTCGGACACAAGAATACCATCAGACGTCAGTGTATTTATTTCCTATGAAAAGACACGGAGACAAGACACACCACCTCGGCCACGTCACTCCGAGATGTGGGACCCTTCACGTGGGTAAATTCTGTCCATGTCATGCCCCGATCACAACACAAAACTTCTGATCGCAATGAACCCTATAGAGAGGTGACAAAGTGCATCTGGACACATTCACACAGCCTTTACTGCAGATGGACAAGCTGAACTGTGTACATTCACTACGCTGATAAAATGGCAATCTGGTGACTATTCTGATGACTAAGCAAGTAACCTTATAATTCATGTGGAGGATTAATTCCAAAGAGGATAAGACACTCTTTGGGAATGACTGTGAAAGCTGTAACTGTCACTCACAGTGAATTCTAGTGTGACACAGTCCTTCAATAAAAAGCCCTTAGACTAGTTTCACAGTGTCGTCTCCCCTCTCCAAAAAACTCATGTGGAACATGCACAAGACACAAGTATTGTTGACTGGGAAGAAGGAGGCACGAGGGCACCATGAAGGAGGAGTGGTTGGCAAAAGGATGGCACCACTCAGGAGTAGAGAACAGTGAAAGAGGGGGGATCTGCAGGAGGGCACCATGATTGTGGGTGTTGGCAGGAGGAGGGCACCATGAAGGAGGAGGTCAGGAGGAGGGCACCATGAAGGAGGTGGTTGGGAGGAGGGCACCATGAGAGAGGAGGTCAGTAGGAGGGCACCATGAAGGAGGTGGTTGGGAGGAGGGCACCATGAACGAGGAGGTCAGTAGGAGGGTACCATGAAGGAGGGGGTTGGGAGGAGGGCACCATGAATGAAGGGGTAGGAAGGAGGGCACCATGGGAAAAGAGCCTGTGCCTGGTTTGAAGTTGAAGCCTGAAAGTGCGGAAAGTTCTGTCAGTGGATGTGCTTCAGTTCCTATATTCATCCCTTATGCACTCGTGTAACTGCCTGCCCGGTGTCAATAACTCAGGCAGTTCAGTGAAGGACAGGACCTTTCCGTTCGTATTTCCAACAGATTCACTGTCGTTGGGTCACAGATGCAGGAAATGATACATGTGGATTAAACGTGTCACTTAAAATACCTTGTGTCTGACTGCACCAAGTCCCTCAGGATATCTGGGGAAACACGCTCACTGGTGTCATGACCTGAAAACAAACAGTTCAATCCAGGATAGCTGAGGAACCGGATCTGTTACACTGCCTAACCATTTCTTTCCATGTTTATTTAATGTTATTCGTTTCAAGTCACTAAAAAAAGGGGAAAACACACACACACACACACACACACACACCTAGTTCCCACAGTGACTCTGCTGGGAGTGTGGGGGGGATTTTGGTCAGCAGCAACATGCGCAAAGAGCCATAAAACTCGACGCTCTGTGTGAAGTAAGGGGCTCCGACAAGCAGCTTGTTAATAAGGGACATGGAACCGGGTGAGCTCTGAGGAGTCTGGGTCAGAGTGGTCCGAGGGTCAGCAGGTGTGGGTCACAATGTTCCGAGGATCAGCAGGTGACTGAAGAACCAGAGCAAAGGAGAGGGCTGGGAAGATGGATGCTGATTAAAAGAGCCTTAACCAACTGCAGGGTTTGTTATGAAGCGCAGAGTTAGTCCTGATTAACTGCACTCAGTGCAGAGTGTTAAAAAGTAATGCAATTAAAACAACTGAATTATCTGAAAAGACTTATCAAACCTCATCAAAACGAAATATCCTCATATATATATTGTCTTTTTGCCATAATGCCTGGCTGTAAGTCCCTTGTTAGTGAGTGATAAGTGTAGTAAATATGTAGAGGATAATATAAGACTCTCTACTCAGGATAAACTCAAGTTATAGTGGGTGGCTCTTCATTATAGATGTACATTATATCAGAATAACAAACAAGAAAGCATTAAATAATTGTAATATTTGTTGCACTTAAAAGTTTTCTGAGCTGGTTAGACGAACAGGGGTTTGGATCCAGATTTCATCTTGATGCATCCAGTCTTTGCATGGATTTGTAAATCTCCTAATTTATTCTGAAGAAATAATAATTCTATTAATATAAATTTTAAAAACTACAGTACTGTGCAAAAGTACTGGGACAATTATACTGAAAACCTGTTTACTACTGGACAGTAGTGTTAAGTTAGTGTTAAATCATTAATATTACAATAAATACAATTAACTTTATTACAGTAAAGAGTGGTTTTATGTGTGGCAAAGTGTTCTCCTTACCATTTCCAGACCTATTTCCTCATGGAAGTCCAATACTCATTTTAGCTACAATCAAATACCTGGTTTGGCTCGTTTTACTTCCTTAGATTAAATTAGTTGTGCTGCTTATGGAATTTTATAAATCCACACAATGACTGGATGGCAATGAGCAGAAATCTGAAACCAAACCTGTGTTCCTCTAACCAGCTCACAAAACATCATCACATCCTTTTTAGAAAAAAGGAAATCTTGATACTTTTGCTTTGCTTTGTTGTTCGTTTGAGTTTATTCTAATGTTCGCTTGTGTTTTTGCTGGCAGAAAGAAACCCACTGCTGATATAAACAGATTCAAACAATTTTCATATGTGCCTAAGACTTTTGCAGAGTACTGCATATACTGCTCAGCTAAACAGCTTTTAAATATCATTTTCTCAGGTGTTTTGCATGGTACTGTATGTAACACACCAACTCCACAAGCACACAGAATTATGAAACATTTCTGCAGCACCGAGACGTTACTCAGACTGAGTAAGCACATATCGGGGTCCTTAACTGGGCTGAGATTTGTATTTTTCTTGGAAAACCAAAAGAGGAAACAATAAAAACACAGGACTGAGAAGTTCAGAAGTCCCGCCGCCGGTGATCTGTCATCACGTCTAAATGCAGCCCCCCAAATACCAGCTCATTCAGTCAAACACACGCCATCGGCACAGCGGGCTGCAACATCAAGCATGCGATGGGCAGTGGGCTACACGTGAAACGCTTCCTTTACGCACACCAAGCATCCAGTCTCTTACATGGCGGGGTCTCTGACGCACGAGAATGGGGCGGCTGCTGCCCGGGCGACTGGTCCGATCGATCAGAATGTGGAGCGGAGGGAAAGAGAGGAGAGGAGGAGAAAGAGAATAGGGAAAAGAGAAAGAGGGGGAGAGCAGAGTTTGGGAGGCCGTGGGACAGCTGCTCCAGCAGTGGCTGCCTAGCAACCCAGCAAGTCACCAGCAGACGTTTGGCCATTGTTGCTATGGCGACCACATGCAGGCACATGCTCGGTTTTCAGGAAGAAAGTCCTCCAGAGTTGTAAAAAACAAAAAAAAACCCATCATAAACACACATTTGCACAGGGCTTTTAAATGCAGCTTCAAATACCAGTCTAGCGTCTCCTCTCCACACTCATCCGTCTGAGATGCTGTGCCTGGTAAAACTACGCTCAGACCCCTGATCCGCAGCAAAGAGGTTCATTAAGCTCAGGCCTTAGCTTCACCAGACACCTACTTTAGTCATAATTATACCTAGGCGAGTGCGGCTGGCTGTGGAATGAGGCATGACACTAATGGTCCACTGGTTTGGGCTTTATACTTCGCGGTTCTTCCATGAGAGCGGAGATAAAGGTTGTTTCGATCGGACAGGACAACTGCTCTGTTTCTGACTGCCACATGCAAAGTGGAGTGCAGTGAAGAGCAGTTACTCTTTCTGCACACAGAGCCATGATAGAAAAAATGCACAGTCACAGTTCAGAGTGCCAAGAGCTTCACACAACCAGAAAACCAAAATACTCCGTCTCTAACCACCTGGGATGAAATATGCTTGCAGGAGCCTGATTTGCGCTGATGGGGACTTGAATACACAGTTAGAAAAATGGAAACCAAAGAAACCAAGCTGCAGCTCTACTCAGCAGGCTTACTCACCTGATGACATATCTTCCCAAAAACAGGACTACTCACTCAACCAGCATCTGTGGAAATTAACACTGTAATCAATGAAGGACCAGTGCTGTTTTTCGAGTGAAAAATCGTAATTGTACACAACAAAAACACAAACTTGCTTAGATTTCACAGTTTAGTGACAACGCACTGGCAGTGTCTGTCCTTCAGTAGCGAGACAGGCAGCAGTCAGACTCGAGCAGCACAGTGAAGTTCAGGCGCAAACTGAAAAGGGATTTATTTTAAGGATCGTGGTCATGGTGGATAAACGATCGACAGGTTTTGAAGGGGTCGTGAAGATGAGTATGATGGCTTGCTGGGTTGTTGGGTTGTGGTTTGGACCATTTATAATGTCAACTAAATAACATCAACTTTTGCGTTTTCCCCAAAAAAGCCTGTGTTAGCTGTTCAGTCCTGTGTTGCAGACCCTTCTGCAGCATCTGTTTTCTGCTTCATTAGCTAAAATTGGCTAATGTGTGTCAATATAAATGAAGAAAGAGCTGTGGAGAGAAGCCCTGGCTGTGGAGCTGTGTGCGATTTCTCATGATTTATCCTGGAAACGCACAAAACCAGTTCCTTCTCTTTTCCTTCTCATTCAGATGTTTATTTTGTTTCCGGGTGTATGTGACAGTGGGCCAACTCACATTAAGGCCAGGCCGAGGTAGTTGGCTGTGCTGCCCCAGTACATCGGATTATCCATGACGTTAAAGGGGAAGCCTGTCACCTTCTGCTCCATCAGGATACCAAAGTAATCACCTGCAGAAACAAAACGAGAAGAAACACTTGCTCAGACTTTCCCTTCAAACTCACTCTTTCCTACAACTCTAAAGGCACTTTTCCATAGGTCTGCAGGAACTGTGCTGTACCCAAACCGTCTTGCAGTAGCATGGAAGTCGTTGCACGCTTTGATCTTCCATTGCATCTTTTAGCTGAGTAACAATATTTCTGACACGCCAGCAGCAAAATCCTCTCCTTGCCTGTTCTCATCCCAAAACCGCATCCAAGGAGTCGAACCACCGGGAAGTTTTTCAGTCAGAGCCGCTTCTGTTATTGTAGTCTTTTTCTCTGCATTGTTTCGCCATGTGATGCATACCTGACCCAGATAACTTGTTTGCATTTCTCACAGCAATAAAAAAAACTCTTACTGAAATGCATCTTGAACCCAGAAGAACTTGTACTTCATTGACTTCCCAGTTGTTAGTTTGTATCTCTTTTGCGTGAACAGCTGTTGTCATGACAACTTTTTTTTACCAATCAGAAACTAGTGATGAAGTCAGCTCGGCTGCAGCACGGGTATAGCTTGGGTAAACCACTTCTATACCCACCTAATCAAGTAATAGAGGGTAATAGATGATTCAGAGAAACAGAAGGACTACACTCTGTGCGAGTAAACTACATAGCACACCAATATAGTCACTGGAGCTGACAGAATGAAGACAGGCAGGTCACTGTGGGTTGGCATGTACTGAATTCCTTATGATTTTCCTTATGGAGATACACATTTCACACAATTCTGAGAGTGAGAATATCTGCACATTCAAAGAATCTTCAGCAGTGTTAACAGGAGAGAGCACTGTTTGAGCTGGGTTAGACTGAGATTTACCACTGCATTGTGCAGATCAATATGACCCCACCTGAAGCTACCAATGACCTCCACTTAGAGAGAGAGAGAGTGAGAGAGAGAAAGAGAGAGAGAGAGAGAGAAAAGAGAGAAAGAGAGACAGGGGAAAAAAGAGGAGAGAGAGAGAGAGAGAGAGAGAAAGAGAATGAGAAAGAGAGAAAGAAAGAAAACTGGCCAACATCTGAACCAACAGGGACAGAGCCACAAACCCACATACACACTCCTTTGGACCCAGTTTGGTAACTGTTTTCTCTGCTCAGTGTTTGGGTCAGACCTAAACCTGTCTTGAGCACGAAATGCACTTTCACACATTTCACAATTCCTATACATGCGAACGCAAAAGAAACCGATCAGCCCCTAACTTCAGATTTGACACTTTCAGCACTGAAGGTTCAGTGTGTGTTTGATTGGATGTCGATCCTGAAGCTCTCACGTTCACTCTGATGGAAAATTGGCGTCCCCAACCCCCCCACCCTAAAACATCACTGTTACTGAGCCCACTGCTCTAACCATTTTCATTTAATTCATTCTTTAAATATCTGTGATTACATCTCCTCTTAGACCTCTCCATTAACACCTCCTCTCTTCATCCCCCTGGCTCTGCTTTCAGGTCAGCTCTGATTGGCCAGCTGACTCACCTAGAGGACATAATTCAGATTTTTAAAGAAATGGAACAGTGTTTATAGTGACCACATAACTATTACACACACACTCACACCACTACCCCTTCCTCTGACCTAGTTAAGAACAAAAGTCCAGCAGTAACACACAGATGGCTATTAAACCCCCCCTCCACCAATTTATTCATGTGTCTATTACTCTCAGAAGTGTGTGTTGGGGTTTGTGTTGCATAAGCATTACAGTGGAGCAACTCCTTCTAAGAGAGGACTTTATATAAAATCAACTTCACACCTGCTCTCAGGAACCACACACACACACACACACACACACACACACACACACACACACACACACACACACACACACACACACACACAC
>JBBPCY010073736.1:0-10120 GCA_037974405.1 Brachyalestes nurse | reverse complement strand
AGCCCAAACTACAGCTGGCAGACCCACACACTCTCCAATGATGAGGAAGATGGACAGTCTGATCTTATCAGGCAGACAGTCTCGTATAGAATTCCAAACACACAGATTGTAAGAGAACAGCATTTGTGCCATTCTGTAATAAATGTCTCACTTGATCTCACTTGATGCTTTTACAGCATTAATCTGCTTAACTTTACAAAAATTGTGTCAGACTTTAAAAACTTTCTGAAATGATGGACTGACAGCAGAGATGAGGAACTTCTACTACACTAAATACAACCAAGCAGCTGAGTTCACCCAAAAAGAGAGCCTGGAAAAACATGAAAGTATTATAATTAGATTATAGTTCGAATTTACACTCTTTTCAATCTAATGTGTGACAAACAAGCTGCTAATTTAAAACATACATACACATGCACACACACACACACACAAATATATAACATAATAGTGTGTGGGGGAATTGTTCTTACCTCTGTTATCAGCTTTATACAAGATTACATTGAAATGTAGATCTGAAAGAAAAGAAGAGAAGACCATCACACCTCCCTCATGATGATGCTCAAGTGACACAAAGAACTCAAACAGAGCAGATGCAATCAAAGAGATGAGGCCAGAACATCTGTCAGCATGACATTAACACTTTGCACGAATAAAATCTCTAAACTACTGGGGTGTTGTAAGGCTGTCACCTCCTCTGTCAGAAATGGTAGCTAAGCCCTCTGCCCTGTGCTCTCATGCAGCCTGTGCTGTGATTTGGTTTCTGACTGTCCATCTCTTTGTATTGTGTTTATGAGTTAATGAGTTCTTCTAAAAACTGACTTCTCAGAAAAACTTTCTGTAGTATTTCACAGCGTTTTAAAGGCAACAAATGTCTGAGAACTAAAGGATACCTTGAACATTTGAACATGAAATGAAAATACTAACTTGTTTACAGTAAAGATGTAGGATAGTGAATCACAATTATCTCATTACACTGGCATCTTTCAAGGAGTGGTATAAATTTGTCAGTGAGTGAACATTCAGCTTTTGAAGCTGAAGCATCAGCAGTGGGTAGGAATAAGGGTCAGAGCATTCCCAAAATGTCAGGTCATGTGGGGTGTTCTTGATATGTAGTGGTTAGTACCTACCAAATTCAAGATTTAAGATTCAAGATCCTTTGTTTGTCACATGCATAGTCATACAGGTACAACACGCAGTGAAATGTGGAAGGACGGTCAGAAATAAAAATATATTTTGTTATTTGGCCATTTTTAAAAACAACAGCATTTTAAAAACTGGTTCGGAATGACATATGCTTCCTGAGCTCTAAGTAAAATTTTATCCTGGAGTATATTAGGAAGGGGTAGTGATCCATATAAATATGTTACTAAGACGTGGGTTCTTTGGAGTGCATGTTGTTAGCTGCTCAAACTGAGAAAAGCTTAAAATGTTGTATGTCCTCTGTGCTTTACCCTCGTCTCCATCACAAAAACATTCTTCTCAAAATTTCAGCTCTTAAATGTTCACAAAATGCAAAGTTTATACATTGCAAAGAGACACATACCAGAGAAAAATGTACCATGGTATGATGAGTTGTGGTCTTAAACCACAAGGTCAGGAAAGTTATTTTGAAACTCCTAACTGAAGCAACAGACCACTGAGAGGAAAACAGCTACAGTGCTGAGTACAAACCACCAAACTAAAGCACGGTAAAAGCACCATCAGCGACGGCAGCATCTCGTTTTAACATGGTAAAATGTGAGAACCAGAGCTGTAAAGATTAGCATTTCCTGTGTCCCGAAACTACAAAATCATGAATACAGTGAAAAATAGTTTGAGAAGAAAACTCAAATGTAATTAATGGTTAATAGCTTCTGGAACAAATTAACACAAGTAATTCTAGAGTAATTAATTATAATAATAGATAAATCAGATTCATTAAAACTGATTCAAACATCCAGACTTGTAAGATAGAAGTGCCATGCAGCATTCTCAAATGTAAAATTTGCTAATAAATAAATTAGCATTGAATTTAATTGCTCATATTCAAGGTATGAACATTCAGTGATATTTATAGTATCAGACTTATACATGCTGCAGCTTCTGGCTTTGAGATCAATGATTTCACAGTTCACTGACCATCAAGACTTTGTTATATCAGGCTTAATCAGGGAAGTTCACATTGATAAAGATGAAATGTGCTTCACTGCAAAAAGTTTTATTTACTGTTTATTCACACGAAAAGAATGCTATTAAACTAAATGCATTTATGTGAGAAAATGCTGGCTCTTACCAGGCCACTTATGTTAAGGATGGGTCACATTTACATTCCGATTATTAAACCAAAATAAAAACTGACCTTTAGTGTCTTAAAGTTTGCTGTCTGTTTTGCTTTGGGCTGTTTGTGCTTTGGGGCAGCTAGTGGTAAGAGAGTTGGGCCTGCAATCGGAAGGTTGTGGGTTTGATTTCCAGTGCTGCCACTGGCACCACTGAGGTACCTTTAAAAAAGGGATCATCCCCACACATTGTTCCCTGGGCACTGGTTGCGGCCCACTGCGTCACTTTGTGAATGGGTTATATACAGAGAAAGAATTTCACAATGTTCACACATGACTTCAAGGATCCACTTTACTTTTCTGCTTTCTGACAATGTCCGACTTTCACACTCATGACGTCACATACTCTCTGTTTTACACACACATAAATGCGATGTGACTAACCTGTCTCTCTAACCATATATTACAGAGTGGACTAAGCCACAAAATTTTTTAAACAATCATTACTCGGCCCATGATCATCTGATCGGGATATTAACAGACAATTCAATGCTGAAAGCTTGCTCATTTTTCAAAAACTGTAGGAGGAGAAGCCGCTCCAAACTGTAGGAGAAGAAGCTTTACTACGTAGAGCACGTATTTCCATGAGAAAATGTGAAGCGTGATAGCACAGTTGCTATAATAACTGGGGTTGTTGCTAGGTTGTTGCCATGGTGTTGCCATTCAGAAAATGTATCTTTTTACTGTAAAAGTCCTCAAACATGCATAATAAAGCTAACATATACATTAGTATTATATTGAGATTTGTTGAAAAAATGTCTAAATATTTATGATGTATAAATACCTATGATCAAATTTGTCCAAATAACTGGCCACACCGATTTTGACTTTTGAAAGATTTTTTAAAATTTGCCACCATTTTAAAATTCCAAAAGCCAAAGCTTCCTCTGATGTTTACAGCCTCCACTGTCAAGACAGTCTTTTTGCATACAACAGTGTTTTAGCAGTGGTGCTAAACACGCACTCAAACACACACATGCCCACACACACACACACACACCCTGATCAGCCGAACAAAACTTATTTACAAGCGCGTTATGGATCATAACAGATATTTGGAAGCCATTCCAGAAGCCATTTATGGGTTTATAGCAGCATTCACAAGCTGATTGTTATTTTAATATTATTTTTTGAGTTTTGCATCCATAGCCATAACATCAAAGATTGTTTCACAAAACATGTTTCGAAGGGGGCTCTCCACAAAAAAATCTCATTTCTAATTTTTAAAAGATCAGTACTCAGCCCTTGAGAATTACACTGCACAACAATTTTGTTGAAAAGTTTTGCTTCCTGAAAAGTTTTTGCTGATTTTGACAGGTACCTGACGGCTGTGCACAAATATAGTTTTGGTTTTGGTTGGAACTCTAAGAAACAGAGAGTTAACTCTCTACCAGCAATAATGATTTAATCACGTATTCATCAGACCTTTAAAATGATACCAAGAGTCCTTAGATTTGACAACAGAGATACTAAACAAGCTAGACAAAATCCAACAAGCCTGCTCCCATCAGTGATGTCTGGGAGAGATAGTGCTGTTCCTTCTGAAGAAGAGAGGAACACACTGAGTGCAGGGAAGCGGCGCCCTGAGACCCAGCCACTGCAGCCTTGGTCAGACAGCTGCAGAGTTCACCTAGCACTCTACATTTTGAATTGTATCTACATTTTGTATTTCATATTGTTCTGCTGTTCATTTTGTATTTGTATATTTTTGGAATATATACAATTTTCTTCAAGTAAATAAATATGGGTCAAAATGGCCCCTTAACACTTACTATGTTACTATGGTTAATAATATAAAATCAAAAAATAAATAAAACAAATTTGTTTAAGAGATTATATCTAACAGGAACAAATGTTTCTGGGCACAAAAATAGGGAAAACAGAATGATAAAGTTGAAGATTTCGATGAAACAGTACGCAGCCAAAAATCTATAAGGAACACCCAACAGTGTTCAAGAAGCAAAAACCTTGTTGTGCAGTGTTACCTGTGCACAAGTGATACACTGGATATTAACAGCCGTTTTGATGTTAGAACCATGCTCATGTTTCAAATGCTTTTCCACAAGAAAATGAGAACTGTGAATGTGTGTTTACTATAAAATTTGGAGACACCTGGGCATTTTTATTATGGGGGGAAAAAGTTTGTATTTTGTCAGCCTCACTCATGACCTCAGAGACTCTCTCTCTTAGAAACGTTTTAAAGGAGTGCTTGACCATTCTCCCTCTCTCTCATTATCTCCAAAGAGAAATGGGTATAAAAAGGATAATAATAATAAAACTTAAAGAAGAACATGAGTGTGATTGCTTACACAATCACACTGTTAACTAGGTATGTATCCATGAGAAATTCAAAGGGTGATTGTATGAATGCGATAATTCAGTTTTATGAGCAAAAAAAAAAAGTACAAAAATAATTATATTTGCATGTAGTGTGGATTCAAACTAGTTAAATCTATTTCTTTTCATTCAGTGTGCTACAACTTACCGCTGGACCAAAGCCATTTATGGTTATGGACAGATTATTTTTAATTAAACCACAGTGACACACTTTTTATAACTGACCTAAACTTTAGTACTTACGTTTACTTCAGGAGCAGCTTCACTTCACGAAACTACCACTGTGGAAATGGCCATATAAAAATTGACTCAGTAGACACAGCTCTGCATTTGGGTTGGGACACTTCTGCCAGGTCTCATGTTTGCTAAATAAATATAAGTTTCTGGTGATTTTGATTCCAATTTATCTGCTCAAACATATTGTTCATGTTTTTATTTTCTTGTTATGACAGTGATTACTTACTACTATCTCTCAGCAAACACAGTGCTGTACACACATATAAGGTAAAAGGTGAGGAAAACAGTCTACGCAAACATTTATAGTTTTCAGTGAACATTGTGTTCAAACCTAAATGTGTTATAAAAGCTTTATAACTGTTTGACAGACATTAGAACACTAGTGTAAAGTATTCTTGCTGTGAAAACTAAACCTGCTCTCCTAAGTTACGTTTGGATGCAGACTTGAATACTTCAGACTGTTTTTAAATGTAGGTATGTGGGTTATTTTTCCTTTCTGTATTTTAGGAGTCACACACTCACTTAGCATGACTACGTTCGTTACACAGGAAGGAAGCCAAGATCAGCAGTGTTGACAGTTTCTACAGTCAAACTTTCTGTGTACCCTTTACAGTTGTGGTTATTATCACAAGATATCTATTTATCACAAGATATCCACATGACAGTATGATGTCTGCCTTTCTAATGAGTGCGACCCTCTCATTTGCTCTCTGACCCTCTCATATTTGTTCTTTCCTGCAAGGAGAACCTCAGGTAAAGGTAAACAAGCTGTTTTTAAAAGGAACATCTGAGCAGACATCTGAGCTGATTTATTTTTCATTAAATGGCTGTTTATGCCATTAAAGTTGTCCTACAAGACTTCATTGTAAAACAAAGGTTAATAAACAGACCTTGCATTTCCTAAACAGGAGAAGGCCCTCTGAACTTGTAAGTAAGGAATCAAAGAAGGCTTGTGACCAACACAGAGCGATTTTTTAGAATTATTTTTGTTCACACACTATTAAAAATAAACATCCAAAATAAGAAAATGGCTTTACTGGATGCCAAATAAAGGAGAAATATGTAAAATTAAAAACAGATATAATTTATTAAAAATCTTTTAAGGGTACAAATAATTCCCACAGACGTCTGTGTTTTATAACTGACCTGAGCTTTTGGGTCTTGAAATTGGTATATGAGTAAAAATTCATGATTTTTAAAAGTTTGTGATCTCTGGTTCTACATAACAGTTGATCACAAAACAAAGGCTCCAAATAAGGGCATTCATCTTCACAACAAACAGAAACAAATCATTTCAAACTGTATTAACAATAGCAGAGATGTCCACCTGAGTAAAAAACGTCTGACTTACACTGTCCAAATACCTCTTGTTCCAGTCTTCTAACAACGTGTGTTTAGCAGCTGATTTCTCCTCTGCACTGTCTGGCCCTCTTTCTGTTTTGTCTGGCTGTATGCTAACAGCTCGTTGAGTGAGTAGATATCACATTGAAGTGAGGTGAAAGTGACCATTCTGTCATACGTGAACACACCACAGCACACAGTGTGAACAACACTAAATTCTTCCTTTGCATTTAATCAATTCACCAAGTGAAGCAGTGGGCAACTAGGAATGCAGCGCCTGTGGAGCAGTCCATGATTAATAATAATAGCTAGATACATTTTCGCAGGAAAATGTGAAGTGTGATTGCATGGTTGCTATAAAAAGAACCTTTGGAAATTTTGCTTTTATGGGCAAAAAAGTTTGTTTTAAAAAAAAAATCATCTTGCTTGATGGGCTTGAACCTCATTCTGATTAGTCCTAATTAAACCACAACAAAGTTACTCATGCCTTTTTATACACATGACCAGAGCTTTAGTATCTTGAAGTCTGTTTTTAAGTCTCCTGTGTGTTTTGTTCTGCATTTTTATCCGCCACGTATTTGTTTGTTTGTTTTTTGCCCTTTTCCAGCCCCCTAACCCATGACATCTCAGACTTTCTCTCCAAGACAGGTTTTAAAGGGAACTCAATGATCCTCTCTCGCTCTATGCGTATTTCAGATGTGACTCAACCAAAAAAATCGATTTTTTTTAGTAATCTATACTCAGCCCCAAATTATCTGACAATTAGATGCATGCAAGTGCAACAGGGTAGGGTTGAAGACATGTACCACTCACACCATCTCAGAAGAGAAGCAACCTAGAGGAGAAGGGTGGAATGAAAAGAAAAAAGTAGATGCATTTTCATGTGATTAATTTGTTGCTATAAAACTAGTGTTTGAAGTCACATAGTTCCCATGGTTATATGGGAAAAATAACTTCTAGCACAGTGGATTTGAACTTGGATGTCTAAAGGCGGATGTAGTCAAGATCACATGCTGATTATTTTTAATGAATCCAGCACAAACAGTAACACACGTCTTTTTAATATATAACTGTCCTGAGATTTAATGTCTTAAAGTCTGTTCATGAATTTGCTGTGTGTTTTGCTGGGAGAAATCACATTGTTGCTATAAAAAGTGTATGGAGACCTTTAAATATTGGATTTATGGGCAAAATATGTTTAAAACATTCTTCTTGCACTGTGGATTTTAACCACAATATTATGATTCAGAACCTGGTGTGCTACTGCTGTGCCACAGGGCGGGCTCTTGCCAACCCATCCAAGGCATTTATGGGCAACAACTCTCTCTCTCTCTCTCTTTAGCTTTTTGTCCCATTCCGGGCCCCAAAAAAGGAAAAAGCTAATTTAACATAATTATCACATATAAAAAAGGAAAAAAAACTATATGGCTCTGGAGGAGCCTTCTGGAATAGCTGTGGGATATAAATAGGGGTAGTGTCTGAAATGTGGGGTCTTTGGAATGTGCTCAAATTGAGAAAAAGCTTAAAGGTTGTTGTATGTTTTCTGTACCTTCCTTTTTATCACAGAAACTCTACATACTTCTAAAAAGTTTCAGCTGTTTAGAATGTCCACAAACTGTTAACTGCTCTTCGCATACTCGTGTTTTGTCCACTGGTCTTTTGTCATGTTAGTGAGCTGGAATGTAGTAGTAAACAGAAAAATGATAAGATATGCCATGGTAGACATAAGTTACTTGACTAATTATCATCTTCATGATTTTCAAACCTGTGGTTAGGAAAGTTGTTTTGATCTTCTTAACAGAAGCAACAGACCACTGAGAGGAAACTGCTACCATGCTGAGCACAAACCACAAAACTGAAGCATGATACGAGCACCGTCAGAGACTGCAGCAGGTGTAAGAATCGGAGTTGTAAAGCTGAACATTTTACATGTTCCACTGTGTACGGTCAGTCCATCTGTCACATCGAGATTGTGCCTGTTCAAAAACACACAGTTGCAGACTTCCAACTTATTTTGTTTTCTTTTTATTTGCATTCAATACAAAAAGCAGCACGATAGCCAGAACTCAAAGTAAGGCAAAACCTGAACGGAAAGTTGAAAAAAGTCAGGAAAGTTGTTTTGATGTTCTTAATAAAAGCAACAGACCACTGAGAGGAAAACTGCTACCATGGTGAGCACAAACCACAAAACCGAAGCATGATACGAACACCATCATAGACTGCAGCATTTTCTTTTTTCTCTCAGCGAAATATGTAAGAATCAGAGTTGCAAAGATTTTACACGCTCAACTGTTGGAAAATAACAAAACTACTATACAATAAAAGGGCATACAAATAAACATGTTTCCGAAGAAAACTAAAATGTAAATAATTGATCATATTCATTTAAACTCTAGGCTTTTGAGACAGAAGAGCCACAAACTTATAAATATACAAACTTATAAATATTCAATGATATTCATGGAAAACAAATATTGCATGTGTCAATCTTGATCCTACTTTTGAGGTCAATGATGTGACAGTTTGGAGATCAATAATGAAGACTTTCTGGAGTTCTCTGAAGCTATCAGGACGAATAAGTTAATGTTGATAATGTACAGATTCACTTCACTGTAAAAAAGTTTATTCATAATAAAAAAATTTTTATTCAAATATCAGTGAATTATATTATGTTAACTGAAACAGTATCATGATGGAAATAACAAAACATGTCAAACACAGTCAATCATGTCTTTAAGATAAAAAGAAAAAGTGCAGATGTACAAATAAAAGCTGTTCATGTTTATAGTAATATTGAAGTAACCTGTTTAGGTATAGTCTGTTTACTGCAGTTCTTTAAAGTGCTGCCTAATTGTCAGTGACTGTAATGCTCGGTTTATAAAGTAAACATTCTGGCTTAAAATTCAAAACATTTCATAATTCAGTAATTCAGTACATTCCGTTCAATATATTTAACTTGTTCAAAGACTTCAAAATACAGACAGTTAAACATAAAACAAAAATGTTAATTAAATTAATAAAGAAGTTTCAGCGTTGTTATGATGTTATGTTATAATTGTGAGTGATTCTGGTGAGAGAGAGACTGATAGTTTAGTATGTTTGTTAAATTAAAATTCACAAGTGTTGAAGAGAAGAATGTTTTGCGCTTTTAATAATCATTTAACAGCACAATCTTAACGTATCACATCATTTAAGCTAACACAGTACTTCAATTCAATTAAATTCTATGTAGTGCTTTTTACAACCAAAGTTGCCACAAAGCAGCTTTACTGCCGCCCAGCGTGTTCGTCTTTAACGAAACAGAGTCTCTATAGCGATAACTAACATAAGAAGGCTTTCTCCAGCTTTAACTTAATGACAGATTGGTCATCTAGGGCCAGTGTTGGGAAGGTTACTTTTAAAATGTATTCCACTACAGATTACAGAATACATGCCCCAAAATGTCGTTTGTAACGTATTCTCTTAAGTTACTCATGAATAACGTTTTCTGAATACTTTGGATTACTTAATATATTGTCATGCTTTTTACAAAAAACATGAATGTAGCAATCACGTCCTGCAAATTATTGTTGTTTTTTCTCTACCAATTGGCTGTTAAGCCCAAATCTCCCTGAACAGATAATATATTTATTGTAGAGCAGCAATAGGTGAATAGGTGTGCATCATGGCTGTATTTTTTTTTTTTGGGTGGGTGGTGGACAGCCGCTCTGGACTTTTCCAGAACATACAGATTGCCAGTCCGCCCCTGTCTGTTGTGCTGACTCCGGTTCCACTGTGTAACTGACGCCACCAACATTAAA
Organism: Brachyalestes nurse; assembly: GCA_037974405.1. Lineage (NCBI taxonomy): Eukaryota > Metazoa > Chordata > Actinopteri > Characiformes > Alestidae > Brachyalestes > Brachyalestes nurse. The sequence goes on along the minus strand of JBBPCY010073736.1, from coordinate 87 downwards.
CCCTTACATACTGTGATGGAAAATTTTATGTTTGTTTCTTGTTTTTACTTGTATTTTGTTTTGTTACTCATACATTCATTTTAACCT
>JBBPCY010073735.1:0-10120 GCA_037974405.1 Brachyalestes nurse | reverse complement strand
ACAGTCCTGCTGGAATAGAAAAGGTTCTTCCCCAAACTGGGTCCACAGAGTTGGAAGCATGGTGTTGTCCAGAATGTTTTGGTCTGCTGAAGCATTAAGATTGTCCTTCACTGGAATTAAGGGGTCTAGCCCAAACCCTGAAAACGGTGTCCCCCAAAACCTTTGTCTATATAGTGTATGTTGTGGAAGATTGGTGTTCTTTCCCTCCAACAAATAAAGAAATAGCTGGATGGCTAGAGGGATACTTCTGGAGCTGCAATGCTCAGTGTCCATGCAAGAGTGTGTGAAATAGAAATCCATTAATGTCTATGACGCGTTGTCACCCTCACTAATTGCCTTCACTTGGGAAGAAGCAGGCCACGCTACACCACCGAAGGCCACCATGTTGACATAATCTGTGCAATTAAAAACCTTCCTGTATGCTCTGGCAAGCACAAACCAGACACAGTGAGTCAAGCTGAATCACCCTGATGTAGATACAGCACACCTTATGACCCATCGTACCACAGGCAGTGACTGGGACATATTCTTCTTTCCGTTTTTTATTGACCATGACAATAGAAGCTTTACATCCTGTAAACAAGCTTACAAACAGTGTCCACCTTCACACACTCAAGTACAGCTGCCATCATGATATAGGATGAATTTAATTTCACTTATTGATAGCTGATGACTCCATGGGACCTTTCATGTCATCTTTCCGGTCCTTTCCCCCACCAAACTCAATTGCGTGCAGCTTTTGGCGGCGTTGTGTGACTGCCCTGTTCTCTCACAGCTGGGCTGCCACGCCTACAAACATAAGTCTTTATTTTAGATGACACTAATCTAATTTTGTGCCCTCATCAAGCTTGATTCAGTGGGAAAAAAAGACAGACCACCCACTCGTCTAATAAGGGCAGAAGGAAGGAGCGTTCACACCCAGCATTTGACAGAAAGCCCGAGTTGCAAGGCTGAGCAGGTGGAATAAATACACCAGCGATGCTGTGTCCAGAAACATGATAATGGTGTTGATGTCTTTGACTTTTGAAAAATTACTGTGGTTCCTGGAGATTTAGACACTAAAAAACATCCATACCTAACTATTTTTGGCCAGATGTTTGACTGACTGTACATCTTTGCTCCATATGGTCAGTCTCACTTGTAAATTTATCTACTGTTTGTATCATGAAAACACTGGACATTGCAAGCCAGAAGAAAATGAGTTTCTCTTTTTAACCTTTGCTCCTCTCAGAGTATCTTCCTCACTGCAATGTTATTTTGTTGAACATATCATTAGTGTATCGAACTTTGGCCCCTGATGGTTTTAAAAGATTGATATCGTCGGTGTCATGTCAGTAATACACACATGATAAAAATTGTAAATGATCCAATACCTATAAAGTTTACATTCCAAAACACACAGTAATGAACTAACTAGCAGCTTGTTTAGAGGCGTAACAATACAGTCAATTCATAACATTGTTCAATAGATAATTCAGGGCCCAAATTTCGATGCTCTAATGATATATGCAGCAAAATAACATTGCAGGGCAGGATGAAGCCATCACTTCTGTTTTCAGTTTAAATCAATTGCCAAAAACACACAATAAACATATTTAAGGTTGAATTTGAATAATAGCATTTTTATCATTTTATTCGAATTTTCTATATACAGTAATGTTATCTGTAATTCTTTTGGCCCCAAATAAGAATGTGATATTGTAAACAACCCCAGTGTTTACTGTGTGCTTCTCTGCCTGAAGATATATGATTTTATCACTCTCATGCCAGCAACATGCTCTTAAATATGCATATAGCAAGATAAGCTTGGGTAATTGGAAACAACACCTATATGGGGCAGTGCTCTTCGTGTGAATATCTCACCCTTATATTTGAAGACTGTCAAGCTTGGTTTAGAAACGCAGGGATGACTGTCAGACAACCTTTTCTCCTAATAATGAAGAGAAGGAAGGAACACTTACAGCCAGTGTTTGACAAGGACAAACACTGGGCAAACTGAATAAACCAGACGTTCCCATATTAATTCAGAGGGTGAAAAACAATGAATTTGAATTACTGACTTTGCAAATATAAAAACAGCTTCTCTGTGCTGCAGTTCAGGTCATAATATGCATATTCTATAGTTCTGGGATTATATAAAGAAGTCTGAGGTAGATGCATCTCTTATTGTGTCTTCAAATGTCTGTTATATAACTGTGGAGTGTGAATTCAGGGTTTCAGTGAACTGTCTAATGCACAGACTGCTTTTTGTGTTCAGGCTATGATAGAAAGTGATAACTTGTTATTCAAAATAGACTAGGCATCACATTTATATTTCGTTTGAAACATATGACTGACAAATTAAAGGGAAATAAAGTGTCTTAGCAGGTCAGAACAACTTATCATAAACTCAACAAGTCTCTGGAAGAAATGGAACCCCATTCTTCTTACAGATATTCCCAATGTTCTCAGAATGTTTAGAATAAAACTGAAATTTGAAATTGGTGCACACTTTACTAACAAAATTAGAGCTGCCCAGCAGATAGGGATGTATGGCATTTGATTGAAACTGGTTTAACAAAGCAGTTACACCAAATGTCATAATTAATAGTGTTCTCTACATTTGCATATGATCACATATTTACATTGTGATATTTTGATGCATTGTTTCATCCCTAGTGTCAGAGAGCCCAGTCTGCAAGAAGTGCCGATCAATCAAAAACACAAAAGGGGCAATAAGACCCTGCTCACCACCCTCACCTCTGTCATCTTGTAGAATTCGTCACAGTAGAGAAAGACAGTAGCAATTAGTTTGATAGCAATGTGATGGTACGTATTACACCAGAGTCTTGGTTGTGTTGAAAGTATTTTCTTTCTCCTTGTTATTTGTTAGGCAGCATCAAAAGAGCAATTCAGGTCAATACACTGTTGCTGGATAAAATACAAAGTGGAATGATGAATTGTCAGGATGAAGTCATAGCTGGTATTTTCAGTGTAATTAATTTGCCAGAAATGCACACTAATATTATTATTATTATTGTTGTTGTTAATAATAATATCATAATATCAATTTCTATAGATATCTCAATAATGTTGTTAACAGTAATTATTCTGCCTGAAAAATCTGATATTGTGACAACCCCAGTGTTTACTGTGTGCTTCTCTGCCTGAAGATATATGATTTTATCACTCTCATGCCAGCAACATGCTCTTAAATATGCATATAGCAAGATAAGCTTGGGTAATTGGAAACAACACCTATATGGGGCAGTGCTCTTCGTGTGAATATCTCACCCTTATATTTGAAGACTGTCAAGCTTGGTTTAGAAATGTTGGGATGACTATCACACAACCATTTCTCCTAATAATGAAGGAAAGGAAAGAGCACTTACAGCCAGTGTTTGACAAGGACAAACACTGAGCAAACTGAATAAACCAGGCGTTCCCATATTAACTGGGTGAATTAATGACTTTGCGCAGTTCAGGTCACAATATGCACATTCTATAGATCTGGGATTATATAAAGAAGACTGAGGTAGATGCATCTCTTATTGTGTCTTTATATGTCTGTAATATAACTATGAAGTGTGTGTTTGTCAGTGTTTAAGAGATCTGTCTGATGTTGTAGAGGTACAGACTGCTTTTTGTGTTCAGGCTATGATAGAAAGTAGTTATTTTTAAACCGGCTGGTCATCGTATTTATATTTCTGCTTAAACATGTAAGTGACAAAATAAAATCAATGTAAATGTCTTAGTAAAATAGTTGGCCACCACAGGCTGCCAGAACACATGATCGTAGCTTCAACAAGTCTCTATAAGAAATGGAGCTCCATTTCTCTTAAAGATATTCCTTAAATTGGTGGTTTGATGATGGTGGTGGACTGTACTGAATAACAGGTGGACCAAATATCCAGGATGGGATGACTCTGAAGACTACATTGACCTACATCACTTTCATACTTATCAAACTACTCAGTGACCCTTTATGCCCTGTCAGTGACAGCACAGCCATCGTGGAAAGGAACCACTCACATCAGGACAGAAATCCGTCAAGGGTGATCAGTCAGAATGACTTGGTTTTGATTTGCAATGACCCTTCCCTCTAAGAGAATAAGTAAACTAAACCTTGACAGCAAAGTACCCTCCACAGCATGACGCAGCCACCAGACCTCACTGTAGGGGTCAAACATTCAGGCCTGCACTGTTCTTTTAGGGAAAAATAAAATGGTGAAAAATGACACCACTTTGAACACACTACTATTTTCCACATCTGTGTAGACTACCGTTGTGTTCAAAATAATAGCAGTCAGACATCACTACCCTGATGAATCATTGTTTTTCGTAGAAATTATATTTCTACATGGCAAATAATTTACTAGTAGGTGTAGTAGAGTAACAGAAAACCAACAGACCCAATAGTCATGAGATGCATGCTGCTGATTCTGTGTAACTGAATCATTAATTGACAGGAGCGTGTTCAAAATGATCGCAGTGTGGAGTTAAATTAGTGAGGTCATTCATTCTTTGAAAATACTGGTGCTAATTTTTACCATTATTTAAGGAAGTACATGGAGGTTATAGTGCATTTCTCTCTGAAATTCGGAGGAAAATGGGTCGTTCCAGACATTGTTCAGAAGAACAGCGTACCTTTTTTTTGGATCAAATTTTTATTGTAAGTGTCAAGACAACAAATAAAATACAGCAATTTACCGTTAGAACGTGGGACACCCCCCGCAATGGCGACCCCCATACCCACCCCAGTCCCAGATCTCACCCCTTCACAAGATACATAACAAGTAAGCACAATACAAACCTATGATTAATGGTAACCAAAAATATTAATGCTGCCCTTTTTCTCTAACCAAAGTGTAAGCTGCATCCCAAGAACAGCGTACCTTGACTAAAAAGTTGATTAGAGAGGGGAAAACATAAAAAAGTGCAGAAAATGATAGGCTGCTCAGTTAAGATGATTGCAAATGCTTTTAAATGGCAAACAAAACTTGAAAGACGTGGAAGAAAATTAAAAAGTACCATTCGAATGGATCGGAGAATAGCCCAAATGGCAAAGACTGCGCCAATAATCAACTCCAGGAAGATCAAAGAAGGTCTAAAGTTACCTGTGAGTACTGTTACAATTAGAAGACGCCTATGTGAAGCCAAGCCATCGGCATGGAGCCCCCACAAAGTCCCACTGTTGAAAAAAAGACATGCTGAAGAGCTTACAATTTGCCAAAGAGCACAATGGCTGGCCTAAAGAGAAAAGGCGCAACATTTTGTGGAATGATGAAAGCAAGATTGTTCTTTTTGGGTCTAGTGGCCACAGACAGTTTGTCAGATGACCCCCAAACACTGAATTCAAGCCACAGTACACTGTGAACCATGGTGGCTCAAGCATCATGATATGGGTATTTTTCTCATGCTATGGTATGAGCCTATTTACCACATGCCAGGGATCATGGATCAGTTTAAATACCTCAATTTTTTTTTCTCTGGATTTATAAAACTGTGATCTGAAAATGTGTTAGTATTTCAGTAAGGCCTAACTCTAGATGGCAGTAGGACTTAGCACAGCTTGCGTCAACATGAAGCAAACTGCCTCAGCTGCTCTACAATCCCGAGCCTCAGTGATGCTCCAAGCGAACCGAGCCGCTAACAAATAAATTTAATGCCTCGGATTTAATATTCAAACCGCTAGCATAACGAATTCACTCCAGGGCACAAACACTGACTGATCAGCGAAGGTTGGAATCAGATAAGTCCACAGAGTAGAAAACAAGCACTGCAGACAAAGGATCTAATTCTTTTAGGGTTAAGGCAGGTCAGAGAGCAGAACACATATCAAATGATAATATGGAGCGTCCTAGGCCATGGTTCTCACGTATAAACATCTGCACCAGTGCCATTATGAGTCTTTATTGCTTCCCATAGTCTTGTCTGAGGAGGTGGATGATAGGCATCTCTGATATTCTGTACCAGACAGCTGGGTGTGTTTACACAGGAAATTAGACGACCATTTTCACCCTTTCTCTTCTCCCAGTGCCATATGGAGAGGAGCATTACGATCATTCTAAGAGAGAATGAATCATTATGCGGTGCCACAACTGTATCCAAACACTCATGCATAATTCTGTTAAGCCTTGGTTTAAATCGGTGTGATGCTCTTGTATGAAAACCTTTCATTCTCTCATCCGAAGGACATCGGCCATCTTTGTGCATCTGCGTGGTTTTCTTTCTTCTGGTCTGTGGCTGCTGTCAGCATGCCCTTGATCCAGTATGCTCATAGCGGCAGAGTGTGCAAAGATGTGGACAGGCTTTCACTGATGGCACTGAATGAACCGACTGGGATATTGAGTGTTAGAATGGAGCATGACTCATAAGGTCACCCGAGAAGTGATGGCGACTGGCTGCACAGGCTGAGAATCTGGAAAGAAAAGAAATGGGAAACATGCTCGAACATGCTATTGGCCATGAACAGCAAAGGTGAACAGCATTCATTCTGACATCCTTTTGGCAAGTACTAGCACACAGCCTAAAGAACAGCTTCTTTGTTTTTATCTGTTTCTTTTGCTCAATGAAACAAGCAGTTCTATAGCTTAAGCACATAAAAAAAATAAAGGTAAAGGTGAACTATGCTTAGAGAGACCGAAATGGATAGGAATACAAGGACAAAAAAGAGAAATCTGCCAGAAAGGCCTAAAAGGTCCTGCAATTTGCAATACTGTAGAAGATTCAAATCATCAAAGCTGAATGCAGCAGCATTCAACTAGTGTCCAAAGAACTCTGCTAGTCAATGTACTATGGGGGGGGGGGTGTTTGGTATGCGCATTTTAGCGGCATCTCGGCCGAGAAATTCAGCCATGGGGCGGTGTTATGCGCATCTCAGGCCTGTCTGTTGTCTGTTGTGCTGGCTACGGGTCCATTGTGTAACTGACGCCACCAACATTAAACCCTTACATACGAGGGACTCTGGGAAGGCTGTAGCCGAACTAGAAGCATTTTTTTTTCGGATCACTCTTCATGGTTGTGGGGCCTGGTTCTTGGTGAAAGCCCCCTCTTCTGAAAACTCCCATAAAAATGACTAAGTCCAAATTCGGGTGAGTGGCATGAGGAGAGCCAGGCCTAATCATCCAGGCGAGTAAGCCCGAAAAATGCTTCCCTAGCCGGCTACAGCATGATGAAATAGGGTGACCAGATTTTGGATTGTGAAAATGAGGACGGGGGTTGGGGGGAGGGTTTGGGGTATGGGTACTTTCTGTACCAGCTGGACTGTGGTTGGAATCTTTTCAGCTTCTCTGCTTTTGGAAACTGTTGGAATCTTTTCGTTTGCGCAAACGGTTCAAGAGTTACTGTAATTTAAAAAAAACATTGAAAAAACTTTTTGGCAGCAACAGCTTCGGTTTGAAAGGGAAACAGGATGCTTATATTAGATGCTCCTATTGCATGTTTTGTTTGGGTTTAAGGCAATGCATGGAACAGGAAAATACAGCTGTGTAATCCATTTACAACGCTGGCCTTATTTATATCATTTTTGTGTTATTTGTGTGATATTACACTGTTATAAAATGGCACTTTAACTGGTAATAATAATGTTATGACATAATTTAATTCTATTGATTATTTCGTTTCAGGTTAAGACGTGTAGAATTAAGTCTAGAGTGGTATTTTGACCTAAATTTGCACAAGGTTATTATTCTTGTAGTTAATTATGTTGCATTTTAGTCTGGAGTTCCTGCACATTTGGTTTGTTAATCATATGATTATATTGCATAACATACTTATTTATCACTAAATTAACTTATGACTTACGAGACTAAAAATGTCATTATTTTGCCATTAAATATAATATATGTGTAGTGGAGGTGAATGGAATCAGACAGGAATTTCCTTTCCAGAGTGATTTCCCTTTAATCCCATGTTTGGTGAGGAGAACACCATACAGAGAAGATGAGAAGATTGACCCTTAACAACTGACCTGATCTCCCAACTGTGTATGGATCTGACAATAGGATTTTGGGATCAATATGTGTCATTCATGACAAACTGTTCGTGCCTTGACATTTTTCCACTCACTCCTAAATAAACACCTTTGATTTTATTCAGAACATGATGTGGAGGCTCCATCCCCCATATCTTCATTACTGGAAGGACTCTTTGAAGATCAACTGGTTTGGTTCCACAATGCAAAGCACCTTCAGAAAATGCTAAACTGAATAACTTTCTGAGGAGATTTTAGAGGTAGACATCTGATTCCATTGACCTCCACTATATTTGTGTTGGAGACGTCTGGTTCCATTGACCTCCACTATATTTGTGTTGGAGACGTCTGGTTCCATTCACCTCCACTATATTTGTGTTGGAGACGTCTGGTTCCATTCACCTCCACTATATTTGCGTTAAAGACATCTGGTTCCATTCACCTCCACTATATTAGTGTTGGAGACGTCTGGTTCCATTTACCTCCACTATATTTCTGTTAGAAATGTCTGGTTCCATCCACCTCTACTATATTTGTGTTGGAGAAATCTGGTTCCATTCACCTCCACTATATTTGTGTTGGAGACGTGTGTTTCCATTCACCTCCACTATATTTGTGTAGGAGACGTCTGGTTCCATTCACCTCTACTATATTTGTGTTGGAGACATCTGGTTCCATTTACCTCCACTATATTAGTTTTGGAGACGTCTGGTTCCATTCACCTCCACTATATTAATTTTGGAGACGTCTGGTTCCATTCACCTACACTATTTTTGTGTTGGAGACGTCTGATTCCATTCACCTCCACTATATTAGTTGTGGAGACGTCTGATTCCATTCACCTCCACTATATTAGTTGTGGAGATGTCTGGTTCCATTCACCTCCACTATATTAGTTTTGGAGACGATTGGTTCCATTCTCCTACACTATATTTGTGTTGGAGACATCTGGTTCCACAGTACTGAAGCTGTAGTATGTAGGTTGTTTGATAGCGAGTTACTAATTGTTCTCTTCTTGTAGTGCAGTTGTGTAACCTGTAAGTTAGGACTGAGTCTGTATGGTTAAAACATGGTAGAGTTTGGCGTTATTGCCTTTTATTTGTGCTTCTCGTGACCTGGAGAGTTCCTGCTGAGATGGTAATCGTTTCCTGGGGGTTATGAGCGGGACGCGGTGATGAATAATGAATGAGAAAAGCAACGGCGCAGGATTTGTAGTTCAAGCCCACAGCAAAGCGCTTATTTACAGCACATCCATGGATTTTCCCTTTATTTTCCATTATTGTTCTCTTTTTTTTTTCATAACAGTGAATTAAAGTGAACTGTGTAAGACCTCAGTCAAGTCACCTGACTCACAGAGGCACTCAGGCCCCACCCACCAACCTTGAATTGCTCAAAGCCATTAACGAGGACATGCGTTCCTTTAATTAACTCTTAACAAGACAAAATACACTGACTAGCAGACCTCACTAACGCTGTCATACAATCAAGTCCTCACAGCAATGTTACAGCATCAGTATCTGACCTCACTAACACTCTTACATAATCAAGTTCTTCAGTGGTTGTTGATGGTTCTTTAGGACTGAAGGGTCAGTTTTGAGTGGGTCTCGTCCTTTTCAGTTTCTCCACTGAAAGGAAACTGTGGCGGTTCAGTAAAGGCAGTCCTACGTTTCTGGATCGGTGTTTTAAAAAACATTCTTTTATTCTGTGGGTGTGTTTGTTTGGCAGCGTTTAATGCTCAGCAACACCGTGATCTGACGACGCTGCACTTTCTCACTTTCTGTTGGAGGGAATTAACGGTTGTTCTCACGTCAGGAGCGACCTGCTTTAATCACGGCAGCGTTAACTGCGGATGCTAAAAGTTTTATGGAAAAGCAGATGTTCTACCATGTCGCTGAACCTCCAGTTCCCTTAAACGAACAGTCTGGCAGAAAAGCAAATGAGCTTTCCTCCAATGAGGTTCTTCGGTTTCAGCTCCGGAGCTTCAGTGCTGATGTAGCTAACAGGCAGTGGAAGCCAGTACTGCCTCTCTGTTTCAAAACACTTTTTACTGTGCAAAAGTTTCAACACCCTCATTTCTTTATATTCTGCTTCCAGACTTTCTTGTATGTTAATGTGTTCTTAAGGAACAGTTCTCCAGGCTTCCTGAAGGACTTTCAAAGACTCTCA
>JBBPCY010073734.1:0-10122 GCA_037974405.1 Brachyalestes nurse | reverse complement strand
TATAGGTTCCTTTCAAAGCACTCAAGGACGCCTTACAAGAAGGGCGACGTGCTATTTGGGCTGACACCATTTATTTATTTATTTATTTATTGATTGATTGATTGATTGATTGATTGATTTATTGGTCTGACCGGCCATATGCCTGGTAGATCGGTGGCCCGACTGACGCTGGGCTGGTCCCACCAACTCTTTAAACACCACCTCCTTTCTCTTTGGTCTCCGTGCCTGTGTGATGCATTCGTCAAAAAAGTCAGCACAGGAGTTTATTTCGTGACCGCCGGCCCATGAAACAATTAATTGAATACTACTTTGTTGAGTATGACTTTTATTAAATACTACTTTGTTGGTATACACACTCATGGGGGCGTACAGATGAGTGGTGTGCGTAATTGTATGTGGTGGGCTGTTCTACCCCTTAAATGCCAGGGACATTTTTTGTCCCAGTCTGCCCCTGAGTGTGGGAGCTATTATGTAGTCTGATTGCTGCCAGCACAAAGGAACGCCTGAATCAACGCCTGAGTCTTGCACTTGGGGGGGATGAGTCCATGGCTAAAGGCGGTCCCCATCTGCCACAGCTCATCATACAGTGGATGTTCAGGGTTTCCGAGGGTGGACTTGATTTTATCCCTCCTTCTCTTCTCTACTACTGCCTCCAGGCTAGTTTGCTTTAGCAAAAACAACAGAGCTGGCCTTCTTTACTAGTTTAATTCGTTTGCTTCCCTGGCCTTGACATTAGCCCCCAGCACACGGCCACGAAGACAATGTAATTTAAACAATAAAATATATCAATAACTGCTTAATAGGGTACATTCATTAAATGAAAATACAGGATGCTATATATGGACGGCAATGAGATGTGGACACTGGTGAAGATGGTTTGCAACAGCAGCCACTGTACTATAGGTTATAGGTTAAAGGTTAAAGCCTCTAGCCTTGTTTCAGCCCACGCAAAGTGTGGTTGGCCATGCTATGAATACATTTGACAATATGAAATACGAACCAGTTATGTAAATAAAGACCATTTGTTGATGTAAAGCAGAATGTAAGGAAGCTTTCGTTGAATTTCTTGTGACCACTTGACCTTTTGGCAGTAAGCCAGATTTTCACCGTAAAACGTTGCCACCATGCATTCGAAACTTTTTCCGTTTTTCTTTTGCATTCCTTTTCCTACAGAAAAATATCATTATATCATATAGCATTTGTTCACTAGTACAGTGGCTGCCAGACCTAAATGTAAACCCACACCACCATGAGGAGCAGTATTCAAACTAATTAGAGTAATTTAAGCATAATGCCCGAACAGTAATATTGTTTATAGCCATAACCCTGCAAAATCAAAACTCAGGCTTGGACGCCACACATTTGGGCTTTATTTGTGTTCAGAGCAAGCTTCAGGCCTTTTTAAAGCTCTGTTGCAGGGTAAAATCTGATGAAAGTGGGAAGCTTGCTGTGAGAATGTGAACACTATATGGACAAAAGTATTGTTGTTACTTTCAGTGAAGGGCCGTCTTAAAGCTTGAGTATACCAAGTCATTTTGGACATTGCCATGCTTCCAGCTTTGTGGACACAAACCTTTTCTATTCCAGCATGACTGTGCCCCAGTGCACAAAGCAAGGTCCATAAATACATGGTTGAATGAGCTGGGTGTGGAAAATCTTGATTGGCCCTCACAGGGACACTCCAAATGCTCCGAAATCATGTGGAAAGCCTTCCAAGAAGTGTGGAAGCTCTTAGCTGCAAAGGTGGAACCAACTCCATATTAAAGTCTGTGTTTGAAAGCAATGTCACTAAAGTTCCCGTGGGTGTAAAGGTCAGGCGTCCCAATACTTCTGTCCATACAGTATATTTGGGAAGTCATTATATTTGCAAGAGAAAAATAAAGTAAGTTTATATAATAAACTTTATCCTCTTCTGTCTAATCTGTTACAGAAGCTCCTCTATCAGTTCCAGTAGGAAGAGCTCTCAGAGTCAGAGCCAGTCATTTAAGGGAGTTTCCTTTGATGATGATGATGATGATGAGGTAGGGATATCTCACATGAAACCATACATAACACACTGTCACACGTTTGTACACAATGTCAGGGTCATCAGAGCTGTGGTCAAGAGCACCGTTGTCCCGGTTAAAACAAGCCCAAGACCAGGACCTGTCGAGATCTATTCAAGTCCAGATGGTTGATCTCAAAAAACATCAAAAATGAAAGTGATGCACTTGCAGAGATGGGTTTTTGCAGACTCATGATTTGTAACCAGCTAATGTCTGTGGCCATTCTAGATGGGTTCTGAAATAATAAGACCAGTACCATTTTCGAAACACGTCAATCACGATAGTCAATTATCTTCTTTTGAAGAAGCTACTTGGAAAAAACCCATAATTCTACAGGCTATTTAGTATGTTTAGTGAGACCAAAATAAAAAATCGAGACTAGTCAGAGTGCAAAAACCAAAGAGAGCGAGACAATAGAAAGAAATAAATGGGCTGGACACTACAGTCCTGATGATCCTGATGGGCTCTGTGTATTGCACATAATTTTAATTCAGAAATTCTCTAACCGAAGTAACAATTTTGAATGGAACAAGTTTTGAATAGAATAAAAGCATTTATGTTCATGTACCTGATATGTGTCATGTGTGTAAAATTATTTACATATTATATATAAAATGCATATTTAATACATTGAAAACTCTGGAGAATGTTGTGGGTATGTCCTGCAGTTTAGCCCTGTTTTGCTAATCTATAATTAATGAATATGAAATCCAAATGTAAATTAAAACAAGCACACAAACATGGGCTCATATAGTTTGAAATGATTGATTCTCTGTTTTTCTTGAATGTTACCATCTTTCTTTCTTCCTCTCTCTCTCTCTCTCTCTCTCTGTCCCCCATGCCTTTCTCTTTCAGGAGGAGTTTGACCCGTTCAAAAGCTCAAGCCGGCAGGGCAGAAGATGACTGGACAAAAAAATTCACTCTCACTCCTATCTTTGCTCAAACCTGCTTGTTTGTTCGGGACCTCATTTGTCAAACTTTTGTACTGCAGCTTTCTCTTTCCCCCACTTCTTCTTTGAGATCTACCAGCATGGTGGAGATCTGTTCTTATTGTCCAGGGAGCAGCTGAACTTTCTGAGTGCACTCAAAAGCAGAACAAAATTGGGAGAAATGTACCGCAAGCTGGCACATGTTTAAAAGATTCTAAAGGTTCTTTTTCTTTAGCTTCTTCTTGAACCTTAATCTCTCCCTTCATCCTTAACCCGACCCAGGTAGGCGAATGCCAAGTTGAGCCCTAGGCCACACTTCTTCACCTCGCACCCTGACTGTAAATATGGACAGTTCAGCTTCTTTGTTGTTTTTCTGTAGTTCGTCTTAGAAGACACATTTGTGAATAGCAAGAAGTACAAAATACGGTAATAAAAGTTCACTCCATAAATGGGGCTACTCTCAGGCCTATAGCACCAATAGCACCACTCTGATGTAAGCAGAACTGCCCCATAATGCATTGCTCTGCTTTTGTTCATTCTATCAGACATATATTGTTTCTGCAGGATCCAGCTCTGTATGAACTCTCAGTAAACTTTTTCACATTCTGTCTCTTTGTCTCGTGTCTTTTTTATGAGCCCTACTGTACAGTTAATTATTTCTGTAGGCCTTTCTTCAGGCCTGCACTGGTGTAGTTGAGCCACAAGTTTTGAAGCAAATAAGCTGTACATTACTATACGAGTGGCGCGTTGGAGCATGTGATGTGTGTTATATAGGCCAAGATTGTCCGACAGCACAAAGTTTAGAATGTGAACCTAATTGTAGCCTGACTAAATTGTCTGACCCTGAATATAGCCTGACAACATTCCAACTCTGACTGTACCCAGACAAAATCAGAAAACCCTGAGTGTAGCTTTACGTAGTTTTGCCTGAAGGCTCTATCTGAACACAACTATAATCCTATAAAGTGGAAGGATCTTTCCTTTACATCAAACAATGGCTGTGTGTTTCTTTACCTCACTGACCCTGAATGTAGCCACACAACAGTCTTGGCTGACCTTGACTGTAGCCTGACAAAGCTGTGTAACTCTGAGTATTGTCATACAAAGTTTTGTCTGGAAACTGTATCTGAACACCCTATATAAAGGATCTCTGGTTTAAAAGACTTACAGTTACAAAATTCTGAATGTAGCCGGACAAAATTCTGTCTGAAAGCTCTATCTGAACACAACTATAATCCTATCTGGTTGGAGGATTGCTGCTTTAAATGACTCTTTTACCTCACACAATGGCTGGTGGGTTTTTTTCAAAAGGCTAATTCCGTCTGACGAAGCCTGATAAATTCTGACTGGCTCTGAATGTAGCCTGACAAAGTTCTGTCTCTGATTTTTAGTCTAACAAAATTACATCTGAACGTAGCCTCACAAAATTGTCTAACCAGAGGTGTGATCAGAACATCACGTGTGGGTGGGCATTTGGCTTATCTGGGGGGGCAAAAAATATCTATCCATCCATCCACCTTTTCAGTGTGGGGGAGGGGAATAACAATAACAACTTAGTTTTATATAAAAGCAAAAATTTGAACTTTTATTATTTTTGGTGAACAAATATAGAACTAACTACATTTATAAGGACAATATAAAAAAAAAGTCAAATGTATACAACATATGAAGAACAGAAACATGGCTTGTTGTAGTCATTATGAAAGCTATAGGAAATCAGTTTCCAGTGTTTAACCTGGATATTATCTACAGGACCAGTCTGCGGCAATTCTTGGCAAATTCTGAAAGGAATTCATTCATGTCTAGATTTTCTGTGATGTTTTTCTCATGTGCCAGGATGACTACATTTCTCTGACTTGATGTCTTTATATATCTTTTTTCATGCATTTTAGTGATAAATTATTAAGAAAATTAGGATTTACTAATTTTGTGACAAATATAAGTTCAGCTGAAGTTCCATTTAAAATATGACACTTTTTACTGGGTTTTTATTACTGTAAAATAAATGTCATTTCTGTACCCTGCTTATACCAAAGAAAACAGGCTTGCGAGAATTGCAGTACAGACTATACAGGTGCAGCATTGGTATTTTACATTCTAGCACTGCGGGAAGACAGCATGTCAGTATGAACTGTACAGTACGGATACGGGTTTATCTTTACATTTCTTAGGGGTAATGTATTAAGATGAGTCTAAAATGAAATTAAAATGTTTTGGGAGCATATTTGGGGGCATATTTAGGGTTTACGCTACAAAATAGCCAAAAATTCATGGGGTTTTTTTTTTTCACAATTTGCGTAATTTCGTTGGTCAACAGTATTGTTCGACAGCATGGAGTGAGAAGGCGGTGCGCCGTGCTCCATATTGGCAGCAGCGGTGCTGGGTTCAACCTTTTTAATAAGCCACTTAAGCAGCTTTTGGTGTTGCCAACCGTAAACTAAAAGAAAAGTTGAACTTATGCACTTTTTTTTGTTTTAATTAAAGAATGCGGTCATCAGGTTCAAAACATGGTGCAAAATGCATGGCGATGTAAACTGTGTGAGCAGCAGCATAGTGCCTGTCTAGTGATAGAGGCACTGAAGGACACGCCCCCTACTCAAACAGGCCAATTGGAAACCAGCTCAGTTAAAAAAAAAAAAAAGGTATTCTGACTTTCAATGTAGCCTGACAAAGTTCTGTCTGATTTTTAACAAAATAACGTCTGATCCTGAATGTAGCCCAACAATGTTTTGTCCGACACTGCCTAGAACCTGACAAGGTTATGAGTTATATCTGAACACAACTATAATCCTATATAGTGAAAGGATCTCTGCTTTAAAATACTTCAACAGTTTCTTTACCTCACACAACAGATAACACGGTTTTCAAAAGGAACTTCAATCTTGGCTGTCTGTTCTGATTTGATGTGAATGGAGCTGTGATTAGCCGTTGATGTTTGAAAAGAAAGGCCTGCACACCTCATTCTAATTTCTACCTGTTTTGTTTGAAACCATGATGGTCACAGTTATTTCTGCCAATAATGTCAAGAGGAGGTTGATCATTCCGATGCCGTGAAATGCAAACATAATTTCTTTTCTGCAAAATGTCAGCGCAGTCAGCGTATTCTCTTGCTTTTTAACAATGTACATACGGAACAGCTCTAACGAAAAAATAAAAGATCCTGGCATATGTCAAATAAATTACGGATTGAGCTGTGGAATGCAAATTGGGCTATTGTTCATAGATGTGCTTCATCTCTTGAATGGACTGGTCATTTCTATACAGTAATGAAACTTAAGCTTGTACACCAGGAAAAATCCCCCATCCAGCTGTTTTTCTATAAATGCAGTAATTATCTTGTTTTGCCCTTCTAATGAGCAAATTGGCGCGCTGGAGGGGAATTTTCATGTTGATGCATGATACATGCGTGATTACATTCAATAGCAAGAATATCTGATGAAGCTGAGACATATAATACTGACTGATGAGGAAGTGAGATAATTTCACTATGAGGACAAAACCTTTTATCTCCATTTTTGTGTACATATAGTGTGTACAAGAAAATGAGATAAATATCTTAATAAGGATGTGAAAAGAAGCAAGTCCTCTACATTCCCATTCAAAAACACCACCACTGCACCAGAAAGTGGAAAAGGATGTATTGAAGACCTGTGTCAGCACTGGGTGCAGCAATTTAGCAAATTGGATTCTTATTCATAGGCCTGCTTTGACTCTCGAATAGACTCGCCGTTTATGTGCACTAATGAAACTTAAGTATGCACATCAGGGAAAGTCCCCTGTCCAGCTCGCCACTTTCCAATAAATGCCATAATTGGCAGTTTTGCCTTTCTTACGTTCATGTGCAAATTGGCAAGTTGGAAGGGGGGATTTGAACATTGAGCATACGTGAAACACTTTCCTTTGAAAACCCACTGTAGATTTGTGGCAGAGGACTTGAATATTTATTACTGTGTCCATAAAGACAAGCATCAAATAGAGGTAATCTGTTGAAATGATTCTTAATTTACAGCTTAGACTTTGTTGAGCACCGTATAGGATCCGTTCAGCTCCCTTTCACAGTAACAAAGGAGCTTTACAGAAACCCCATTCCAAGCCCCCAGGCGACTGTGGCAAAAAAAAAAAAAACTGCCTAAGAGCAGGAGGAAGAAAACTTCAGAGGAAACCAGATTTAAAGCCTGGACTCATCCTCCTCGGGACAGCACTAGATAGCCAAAAATGACAGTAATGGCTTAAGGCCACATATAAAAAATGCATGGCTGGCCATCATAATATGCAACTTTTGAAGGTGAGGGATTTAATATTAAGTCAATATTAAGCTGTTAAAAACAAAATGCTTCTTATAAAATTAAGGGTATTAAGAGGAGAGTTTGTTCCCCTTCACTGCAATAACAGTCTCTTCTCCTGAGATAAGGCTTTACACATGTTGAGTGTTGCATAAAATTTGCTGTGAGGATTTGGGTGCATTCAGCCGAGCATTACTGAGGACATTTGATGGTGAAGGATGATTAGTTTTTGTCAAATCCTTTCATGCAGGAATTGTCTTTTATTTTGGAAATATAATATTTAATGAAGCTGAGAGACATAATGCTGACTGAAGAAGAAGTCACAAAATATCACTGTGAAGACAAGACGTTTGTCTCCATTTTTGTGTATCTAGAGTGAATGTAAAATGAGAAATGGTTCAAAATTACTTTCCAAAACAAACAGTATGGATGAAAGAAGCTCATTATATGAAAAGCTACAGCTGACTGTTACCCCTATTATTTATGCCATAACCATTTATGCCATTGATTTTTTATGTGTTTATAACCTAATTATTAACCACTAATAAGCTCAATTTAAATCATTGATAGACCCTTGAAAAGGGTGTTCTTACTGTAGTCTTATTGTACCCAAAATAAGATAAATATCTTAATGAGGGCGTGAAAAGAAGCAACACCATTAAAAACACCACCTCTGCTGTATTGTTTTTTCTGCTTTGATGACTTCCACTTGCACAAGAAAGTGTAAAAGGATCTATTGAAGGCCTGTGTCATATTTAATGAAGCTGAGAGATATAATGCCGAACATTTGATGAAGCTGAGAGATATAATGCCGAACATTTGATGAAGCTGAGAGATATAATGCTGAATGATAAAGACAATGTAAGATAACACAAAATGTTTCATTTACTAATGATTTTTAAGGTGTTTATGGCCTAATTAATAAACATTTATGAGCTCATTTTATTGCACCAAAAGACCCTTTAATGGAGGTGACACTTAAGAGGGTTACAGGATGGTCTTACTGTGTCCACTGTTCCACCAAATAAGTGAAATTTCTCATGGAGAAGTAAGAAATATCTTAGTGAGGGCGTAAAAAGTAGCAAATCTTCTACAATCCCATTCAAAACGCCACCCTCAATGCTAGACCTCTACATTTCCTCAACACCACCACTGCTGTAATGTTTTCTCTGTCAGCAATGGGTGCACCATGAATTACTTGAATGTCTTGATTAGGAGGAGTGTCTGGATACTTTTGGGCATATAATGTAAGTCAGAACATACAGATAAAGCTGATTTCAGGGTCTGGGCTTGCATCCACGTCTTTATGAACCACTTTCTTCTGGACTGTGCACTCTTTAGTAAACAGCTGACTGGTGTTTAACCCCATGGTTTTGATACATTTCCATACTCAGCATCAGGAATATGTTGCACATACAGGGCTTCTGGCCTTCAGAGGGGAAAAAACTTTCACACCTTTAAACTTTTTAACCAGACCCTCTAGAGTATTGCAATGACTCAGCATTCCCTATGTTTTTGTTCAAATGTTTCTGTTCGTTTGAGCAAAAAAAAGACTTAATTCTGAAGCCCCTCAAGAGTTATCTTAGGTGTGCTGGAACTGTGCTGTGGTATCACTGAGGGAGGTATTGTCAGGAAAAACTTGCTAAAACAGGAGCCAAATTCAATAATTCAATAATAGCACCAGCTCTTGCCTGGGCCTCGTCTAAGAAAAAGGTTACATTATGTAAGCATATATATATAATGTGTGTGTGTGTGTGTTTTAATTACTGAATTCAGGTGGCTCCTGAAGATAAGAACCTTTTCTGTTCCAGCATGACTGTGTCCTAGTGCACAAAACAAGCTCCATAAAGACATGGCTGGATGAATTTGGTGTGGAAAATGCTCCCATTGCTGATGGGAAAGCTGGTGTCACACTAACAAACCCCACCAGTGGAGCTTTATGTTGGTCCACTAGTAGTTAAATAGCCTTTAAAACTTAATGGAAGTTTTTCACCCTTCATATTTTGCACACAATTCAATTTGATAATTTTTCTTACATTTTTTTTATTTATCATTGGTAAATTATCTTAAGTAAATACTTTGTCACAGTAATAGCATAAATAGAGCCTGTTACATTCTGGAATGCATTCTCGTCAAGACTCATGACTAATCTTGAAAGCTGAATAGTTGATGGCAAAGAATAAATTGATTCCTGTGTCTAAGGGCAAAAATAAGTCCTTACTGATCGCTAGCAGCATGTTAGCAGCATGTTAGCAGGGGTTGGGGGGTCCTTCCTCTTTTAAATAGATTTAAATGTGTTCTACAGGAAAATTGAGTAATTAATGTTTGCCATCAAGCCATTTTACATTTGGCAGCAAAACCATTAGGTTCTGTAGGTTCTAATGGTGTTTTTTTTCAGCATGGGGTTCAGTCACGCATTCTTTTCATTCATTCATCCATTTATTCATTCGTTCATTCATTCACTCAATTGTTAACTGTTTTTAGATCTTAATTGTCTTTATTTTTGTCTTTTCTTTTATAACAGAGATACCATTGCACCAAAAGCCGAGAATTGTAAGATTTTTCCTTTCCATGCAGCCTGGTAGTGAATGTGGTGTTTGGGATCCACTGTTTTTAAACACAGACACTGACCAAAACCACGATCTCAAACTACTGATGATAACCTGTAATCATAAACAATGGCATAGTGCATAGTGTGTGTCTGTCTCTGTGCAATTCAAGGCAAGTAAGCGCTTAATGTCATTTCAACCAGTGTTGTGCCAGTTCACAGTGAAAAAGAACTAGTTTAAAATACAGTTCATTCAAATAAAAATGAACTAGTTTGCGTTCATAGTTCATTTTTAAAAATTTTGAACGAAGTTCACA
>JBBPCY010073733.1:0-10123 GCA_037974405.1 Brachyalestes nurse | reverse complement strand
AGAGAGAGGACAGTTATACTGAGTGATGGGGGAGAGGGAGGACCACCCTACCCCCCCAGAGAGAGAGAGAGAGAGAGAGAGGACAGTTATATTGAGTGTCTTGAGCGGTCACTATGAAAACACTACTTCTCTGTGTGATCATCCCGATACTATGTTAGAGTTGAGAAAGGTCACTGTAAAGGTAACATCATTACACAGCGGGTGCATGATGTCTGGAGTTTACAGTAAACAAGCTCCTTGATGAGCCTAACAACAAAACACGCGCCGTGCTCGTTCTCCGTCTTTCCTCAGAGCAGTTTCATAAACACACGCATACACACGCGCCCCAAGCCATGTCCTCTCAGGTTTAAACCAGTTATCCTCTCCTGTGGACTGAGAGCAACAGTCGCAGTCCACTGTCGCAACATCGCTGGAGACAGTCTGGATCCGACCACAAATTAGAAATAACAATGAAGAAAACCATCATCCAGGTGTTGGGGTTCCTGATCTCCACCATTGGGTGGTTCTTCGTGTGCATCACGCTGGCAATGAACTACTGGAGGTTAACCTACATTGGAGATCTGGGAGGTGCCTGGATCATCAAGGCAGCCTGGTACTGGTCCACCCTCTGGTGCAGATGTTATACGGACACCACAGCTGTAGACAACTGTGAGGAGTACGACGTTCTGTGGGTCATAAACCCCACAAACACAGCCGAGCGAGGTAACCTGGACCACCTCTCTTACTTTTGTGGGAAGCTCGTTTGAATTTGACCTTAATTTAACTGTAATGTTGAAAATATGATAATTAAATGTTAAAGAACATGATTGAACACTTTTCTGAGAGCAGTGGATGATGGGTAAGTTAGATGAAGCTTGTAAATTACAACAACAACCCGTGTAGAGAAACTGTAAACACGTTTCAGATTGGATATCAGCGCATTATACTATAACCTTAGTTTATTACTTCATATTTGCTAACTGATTTGTTTATTTCCTTCTTTCTTTGGAAAATTGTATTTCATAGGCTTTTAAAAGCAAAACTACCATTTTGCTGTGGCATTTTGTCCATTCCTCTTGTACCTCCAGCTTATTTTGGTATTTTTAGGTTTTGGTACTTAGAGTGACACCATGATGAGTCTGACTATAAACCCTGTCCTATAGCTAAGAAACAGCAAATAAACCACCATCTTAGAACTAGGACTTGACTGGAATATCAATGGCGGGCACTAATAGGGGGAGGGCAATGCGCCACTGCACTGGGGTGGATGTTGGCCTGCAGTGGGTCATTGCCCAGCCTAAAGTTGAACTTCTTCAATTCCACAGCAAAGCTTTAGAGAAGCCATTGTAGTGAAACTGTAAGTGGAAACAGCAACAATACAGTCTATATCCTACCCCACCCACGTCAACAAAAACCACTCCGGTTGACAAAAAATTGGTCAATCATCCTCCCACTGACAAATCTAAACATCTCTGCATATCCCTGTGCTCCACTTTTCCATCAGGCCAACAGGGCATAGTTTTGGGACTGTAACTCAGGTTCATCCTTTTGGGAGAGAAGCAAAATAACAAAATTAATACATAATTTTCTGCTCCTTGAACAGGTTACATCCAGACAACCCGAGTTCTTCTGCTGTTCGGGATGGCCCTGGGCTTCTTCGCTGCCATATTTTGCTTTGTGGGGATGGACTGTACATACATTGGTGGAAGTGAGAGAACCAATGACATAATATTACTGACTGGAGCACTTTTCCACTTTGTTGGAGGTACGAAAATAATGCTTTTAGAAAACTCATTTTTGTATTTTTTCTTTTCTTTTTCTCACCCCGTGTCTCCTCTCACAGGGGTTGCTGTTATTGCGGGATATTGTCTATTCACCAGCCGGCTGGGAAAAGCTGCATTCGCGCGCATATCTGCTAAAGGCTTCCTGCGGTAAGTTATCTTTCATGATTGGTCCTATTAGATGATGTTGATTGGTTATTCTTACTGAAGCCACAGTCAGATAAACATTATGAACAAAAATCAGTTGAGACAACACTAGACACATGATTTTGATGACGTAACCCAGTGCACCTTCACAGTTCTCGGTACTGCGGTCGTACAATATCAAAAACCTCAATGCACTTGTTAACACATTTGTTACTAGGAACGCAAAAAAGTTTTTTATTTATTCTTTTTTCAATAGAATAGAAGGTCGAAAAATATTCCCATAGAAAATATACCAAATAAGCAACTAACTATTGAGACTAATGTGGTCTCGTGAGTGAACGGGGGGCTTCAGTAGATGATTTGAGTTTGGAAAGTACTGGGATTGAGCTTCAAAGTAGTTTAAAGACCAAGATGGTAATTCAGTTAAAAACTGCGTTCACACACAAACCATGAGCAAGTTCTGAACCCAAAAGTGACTTCATTTGAACTCTTTTGTGGACTACGGCCTTTACTTTTAATATGTTGTTAATTTTATTCGTTTCCCTCTTATTAGTATATTTGACGGGTTTTATGGTCTGAAAATGCAGAAATAACCCCAAAAAAACTGCCTAGTTCTGCAGAAATAACCTGGCAAAGTGGCCCAGTGTTTGGGTTAAAAATCTAACAACCCAGCATGTTTTAAAGTGTGTATTTACATTGTGAGTCGTTGTATATGTATTAATTGACTGATGTATGTTACAGGTATCAGATTGGTCCTCCAGTATACATTGGTTTTGGTGGAAGCTTCTGCATAATCCTGGGCTCTATTCTGTACATGGTCACGGTCTACAGGATCATCATACCAAAAAGGTAAAAGACCCATAGGCAGGGCTTTCACAGCGACATTGTCTTATCATCTCAACTCATTTTAGCCTGAATTAGGGTGTTTTCACATATAGTCCCATTTAAAGAAACCGAACTCAGTCCTCTAGAAGTGCTCCGAAAAGGGGACCAGCAGAAAGGGAACTCAGTTGTTTTTATGTTCACAGTGTGAGTTCATCTGAAAGGGAACTCGGGTTCTCTTTCTGCTTCACTTCAGCTCAGATGGGTCTCAGTTCTTTTTCTGTTCACATTTTAGTTCTTCATCCAACCTGCCACTGCCGTCTCTTCATGTTCCCCATTCTTTGGAAGTAAATGGTTAAAAGCTCTACCAAACGTCTACATTTTCAACAAATATCTTTGTAACTATTGTTCTTTAAAGGAGAAGTTCGGTATGAAATGGACCTGGGGTGTATTGAAACATGATGACGAGTATGAACTTTTGTCGAGTAGCCCACCTTCATTCACCCCCCGCACTCCGAAACACAGGGCTTTTAGCCGATGCTAACCTCAAGGCTCTACTAGACTGATAATGCAAGTGCTTGGGGCATCACGTAGCCGGTGCAGATAAATAGCTATTTTTAAACCACTCACAAAGCTCAAAATAGCTCCACACTTCATTTCTAGAATTCTGAGGGCCCTGACATTTAAAACGAAACACTGAGAACTTTGAAACTGCACAGGAAGTTTATTAAAAAGAAAAAACGCAGTATAACAGGGAATTTTCCGGTCGCCGCCATTTTGAAATTAAGGCACGATAAGTCGACTGATGAGCACGAATGAACAAGTAGGATAGGGCGACAGATTGCAAAATGAACTCTGTGGAAATGCTTGGATTCCAGCTAGAATATCTGGTGACTGTCTACATGAGAATGAAGAGCATAATGGGAGTATTCCCGTGACTAATCAGCTGTAGTTTCGTTCGTGCTTGTCAGTTGACTTATCATGCCTTAATTTCAAAATGCTGGTGACCGAAAAATTCCCTGAAAGTACTGTCTGTATAAACTGTCTTTTTAATAAACTACCTGTGCAGTTTCAAAAGTTCTCAATGTCTGGTTTTAAATGTCAGGGCCCTCAGAATTCTAGAAATTCTTTATCACTGTTTTGGGGGGTAAAATACACAACGGGGCAGGTTCACTACAGCTTTGTTTAAATTTTGTTAACAGTTGATACAGACATTGTCAGGCTATTTATATGGCCAGTGAATAAATTATGAAGGTCGGCACACTTTTGGAGTATTTGTGTACTCTCCGATCTTGTTGGTGAGTGACTGAGGGAATTTGGCCTTTGTGTCGCCTCATATTTATACCCTAGTGAAACAGGTTGTCATGGCTGACTGTCTCAGATTCTCTTTCAGATTCAGAGTCTCAGATTAATGAGAACATTACAAGCTTTCTAAAATAAAAATTACTTTAAATTAAAAGTTACATTTCTTCATATTTTCTGGGTGAGATTAATTACTTTTTATTAATTTATTAATTAATAATTAATCTGCCAATTATGATGTAGCTGATTGTATAAAATGTACCGTTTTATCTTTATTTTATAGGGAGGTGGACCCAAACATCCCAAAAAGTCCCATGACCCCCAAGACATACATTCCATTGACTAAAACCAAAACATTACACACTGGAGCATCATCTCAGTCCAATCTGTCGACGCACTTGAGCGAACTGAACAGCCACGTGTCCCGGATTTCACGCATGTCTGAGAGAGACGCTTTCGTCTGAACATCAGATCATTTTGGCAGCGCTGTCATCCGTTTGCTCTGTAATCACACTGTCTAATGAACTTTTCATTACACTGTTTACATAGCAATTAATCAATATTCATACATAACGTCAGTCCTGTTATACCTCATATCTTTGGAAAGGTGACTTTCTATACAAGACGGGAAAGCAAATCATGACTTTAATGTGATTTAATGGAGATTTCGCTCATTAATGAAATGTTGAGAAGCTGGTTTTCTAAAATGAAGTAAAAACAAAAGAGAAAATGAAAGAATTGAAGTTCTGAGGTTCTGAAACATCACGTTGACTAGGTGCTTTTGCATTATCTTTTTAATTAGCAGATTTAGAGTGTCCACTTTTTAATGGAAAATAATGAAATTACTCTATATTTTCGTGTTTCCTAAAAAAAATTGAAGGAATGCTTTTCAGATCTGCTGATATGTAACATGTAACACTTCCTGCAGAGAGCTGGACGACTGAGCCTGAACATCTGACCACAGCTAAACACGGAGTGATTAGCATGCTAGCACAAAGCTTCTAATGTGTTGCTATTTCGGATGCTCGCATTTGTTGTTTTTTTTTTACCAATAAAACGTGTGCTGGTGTGCGCTGGGGGAGCCGTGGTTTCCAGTTTAAAACGTTATTATGTGAGTATTCTGAGTCACTTTGTTGAGTCTGATTCTAAAATCTGATTTGAACCACTGTACCCTGAAGTGCCTCATATTCTCTACTGGGGCAAACGCCAAATGCAGCATTTTTCTGCAAATTGTAGAGTTTAATGTATATACTGAACATATGAGATGTGCCATAACTTTAGCACAGGCCATATTTGATGTATCATTTTTTCTCCAATGTGTTAAATTCAGTCATTAAACAGTAATTGTGTATCACAACAAGTAGATGTACATATTGTGTCTCAGTGTATTCTAACAAACTAAAACAGAGAATCAAATCAGGGAAACCGACAACTACTCAGCATATATACATTAAAATTATATTATATTCCAGGCCCCATGGTGGTGCAGTGGGTAGCACCGTTGCCTCACACCTTCAGGGTTGGGTGTTTGAATCTGGGTCCTGGTCTTGTGTGTGTGTGTGTGGTGTTTGTATGTTCTCCTCGTGGTAACGTGGGTTTCCTCCGGGGTCTCCGGGTTTCCCCCACAGTCCCTGCCTCGTGCCCGTAAGCCCCAGGATGGGCTCTGAAAACCTGTGACCCTAGTAAGGAGAAAGCAGTCACAGAAAAGGATAAAATTCCATTCATTATTATGTGTAATAGTGGGCAAAAAAGTGACCAAAATTATTTCATAGTCACATTTACTATGTATTAATATTTAAAAAAAAAAAATACTGGCTCCAGGGCCCATATTGGCCGTGCAGTAAAGAGTCTATGCACATGTGGGTGTGTTCTGTTTATGGAATTGAACACAGAGGGAAACACTTGACCTCCGTCCCATGTGCTGATCAGAGTGGTGAGTAAAAGTCTCAGTTCTTAAATTTGGGAACAGCGCCTCCTGTGGCCTTATTTTTAAACAGGTCTGTTAATAACTGAAGGAAACTGCACTAGTCCTCGACTGCTTGTGTAAAATGAAGGAAGATTCAGATGGGAGTGTCCCGACTGAAGTGTAAATAATGTAGGTCATTGTGAAAGAAGCCTCACTGCTGTGTTATCACCTGTGTTTGTGTCTATGGTTCTGGACTGGACCGTATTTTCTCTGCATGAAAATAACACACGAGTTGATAAAAAATAGAAATAGTGACACAGAACTACCTCTTTAGTTGTGAGGGGTGAAGAGAGGCTGAAATATGGCTTGAATTATGAATGTTTTTTGATACATAAACTCATATAAATAGGATAAAAATATTAGGGGAAATCTCTCTTGCATACAGTCCATGCAATTTCTATTAAACCCATCATGATTTAACCGTGACCTTAACACTCACACTAACTAAACCTAGCCCTAACCCTGGTCCTAAACCCAAACCTAACCCTGCTGAGAATTGCACCAGATAGTATAATTAGTCAGATAACTCCACCAGTTCATTTGCCCAGCATGACATTCCCCTGCTCACCCTGGTGGTTAAAGGCAGTTGGGGTTGACTGTGATGCTGTAGGTTTACAGTCAGTCTGTCCACCATAAACATGTCTGATTGATGTTCTGACCTTGAAACCCGAGGCGACGGAAAACCATAACATCTCCACGCCTTGCGCAACAAGAACACTGGGCTTTGTGATGAGCGTACACAAGATCCTCAACTACAGAAAGGGGTCAACACTCTCCACACTTAGGAGAGACTCCGGGCTTGAAGGTGAACAGCAGCCGCGGCTCGTGTTCTCCGCCATGAAGTACAGAACGGTCGTGATGTACACGGAGATCGGCTGCTTCGTGGCCTGTGTGTGCGGATGGATCTTGGTGTGCTCCACCTTGGTGATACAGGACTGGAGCTATTCTGAGGTGGGGAGGACGGTCCTCACCAGCGGACACACATACTCCAACCTTTGGAAGGACTGCCTGAGGGACTCGACGGGGATGACGGACTGCAAGGACTTCCCAACCCTGCTGGGTCTGGATTGTAAGACGTTTTTTGTTGTTACTGTTGAGACACAACCCTCATAATTCCTCCTGTAAAGGTGTTTATCGGGCATTGAGGATCTTTCTAAACACACGTTAACATTAGAATAGACACTAACAATACAGAAAGCAGTGAAAATGGCCCAGATCAGGTTGTTTTTTTTTGAGCTGGCCTGATTTGAGAGTCCAGATTTCTCCTTGATGAGCCGTTGCCTCAGACTAGTAGTTCAGAACAATGTATTTCAGTTCTGTGGGTTCAGTTTTCACAAAAGAAGTGTTGAATTTGTACTTATACTGCGCTGCGAGATGTCCGAAGTATTCAGTCCCAATTACATTTCACAAAGTAGAACGTATTTAGAATACAGTTTTTTTTTTTTTAAAGAGGATGATTTTAGAATTTTTTTTTTTTTTTTTTTGAAAGATATGCTTGTTTTTCAACTTCTGTTTTAAATAAACATCTGAAGGCAAGCAAAGGTTTAGTTCCAACCCTAGCTGGCATTGTAGCTCCCTTATCAACACAAGAGGGAAAAAAACGTTTTAAAAACTTGGGCACTCCGGTCTTTCGTGTGTTTCTAGACTGTTCATGTTGACATTTTATTCATGTTGATGCCGGTATGGAAAAAGTAACTGACAGCTTCACCACCCAGAAGTACTGCAAAAAGAAAATAAACAAGTAATGATACATCACAGGGGTTTTACACATGCGTTTCAAAAATGTATTTGAAATGTATTCTAAAAGTAACAGAATACATTACAGATGTATTTAGTTTTCAGCCATCGACCGTTTAGTGTTTAGCCAACCCTGTATATATATATATGTGTGTGTGTGTATATATGTGTGTGTGTGTGTGTATATATATATATATATATATATATATATGTGTGTGTGTGTGTGTTATACACACGGCCCACCAGAAGACTGACGACCACCCGATTCAGGCATTTTCAAATCACGTTCCAACCAGACCATCTGATCCTGAAGAACGTTTAGATCTTCTGCTGTGACGTTCAGTGAACTTCACCCAAGCAGTGACAAATATTTACTTTACAGGTATTTTTAATATTCAAACAGATAAAAACATGCTCCTAACTCTGAGGCAGTGCTGGCAGTGGTGGTTCAGCAGTGGTTCAGTACTGTGTCAGCACCGTGTCAGTGGTTGTTCAGTTCCGTGTCAGTCCCGGTTCAGTACCGTGTGAGTATTGGTTCAGTACCGTGTCAGTGCCAGTTCAGTACCGTGTGAGTATTGGTTCAGTACCGTGTCAGTACCGGGTGAGTATTGGTTCAGTAACGTGTCAGTGCCAGTTCAGTACCGTGTCAGTACCGGGTGAGTATTGGTTCAGTAACGTGTGAGTATTGGTTCAGTACCGTGTCAGTACCGGTTCAGTACCGTGTCAGTACCGGTTCAGTACCGTGTCAGTACCGGGTGAGTATTGGTTCAGTACCGTGTGAGTACCGGGTGAGTATTGGTTCAGTACCATGTGAGTATTGGTTCAGTACCGTGTGAGTACCAGGTGAGTATTGGTTCAGTACCGTGTCAGTGCCAGTTCAGTACCGTGTCAGTGCCGGTTTAGTACCTGCTCGATGGGGATGTGTTTAACCAGGCCGCTAACGACCGTGCGCGGTGCCGCCTCCCCCACGTCCACCTGCTCCACGTACAGCGAGTCGGCGTCCGGGTGCTTCTCGGCCGTGATGATGCGTCCAACCCGCAGGTCCAGACGGGACACGTCCACCTTCGCCTCCTCCTGAGGGGCCGCAGCCTTCTTCTCCTGCTTCTCTCCTAACCAGAGGGGTCAATACAGTTCTCCGGATCAATACAGCTCTGAATCTGAAGGAGACTAATCAGCAGTGGTTCAGTGACCTGGTCAGCACATCCTGAAACTATTTTAGAATAAGAGACAAGATAAGATAAATTAGTCCCACAGTGGGAAATTTGCTTTGTCATGGCAGAAAGTGGAAGAGAAATATGAAGAGATGAGGGGGGTCAAGACTTTTGCACAGAACTGTAATCATCTTAAATTAACTTTCACTTTCTCTCCGGTAATCCGTGCCTCCTGCCGCGCCTGTTTGTGTTTTGGTGACTAAAGAACCACTAAAGACAAACGACTGTGTGGAATCGGCCATCAAGCATCAGCAGATCTTCCACATCCGTCCGGGTCTTCAGGTCTGAACTGCTGCACAGGCGGTTCTGACTCTGCAGCTGACCTGCATTCCTTCGGACCAAAATTCCTTTTGTTTACTGGAGCATCTGAAGGTCTTCACCTCTCCAAAAAACAAACGAGCATCTGGCGCCGGACAGGAGGCTCTCAGCCACGATAAGGTTCTCCTAACAGAGCATCATATCGGAGGTCAGGATGATGATTCAGGAGTAAAACGATGTGCAGCCTGAGAGAAAAGCACTAACTTTAATTGGGACTGGTGATTATTTTATTACGGTTAGAATTTGATGGTGTGCGCTCTGCAGGCACTGAGGGTGAATTTTATTTGGTAATTACCTTTAAAGAATGACGTAAAATGAATGATGGAAAGTTTAGACATTTCTCAGATCAGTTCTGGGAGTCTGTGATGAAAAATAAAGTTGATTATTACCGATCACTTAAAGACGAGCTTTCACTAGGGTTCGAGGATTAAACACTTTCACTAGGGTTCGAGGATTAAACACCTTCATTAGGGTTCGAGGATTAAACACCTTCATTAGGGTTCGAGGATTAAACACTTTCACTAGGGTTCGAGGATTAAACACTTTCACTAGGGTTCGAGGATTAAACACTTTCACTAGGGTTCGAGGATTAAACACCTTCATAAGGGTTCGAGGATTAAACACCTTCATTAGGGTTCGAGGATTAAACGGCTTTCATTAGCGTTCAAGGATTAAACACCTTCATTAGGGTTCGAGGATTAAAAACCTTCATTAGGGTTCGAGGATTAAACACCTTCATAAGGGTTCGAGGATTAAACGGCTTTCATTAGCGTTCGAGGATTAAACACCTTCATTAGGGTT
Source organism: Brachyalestes nurse (assembly GCA_037974405.1). NCBI lineage: Eukaryota > Metazoa > Chordata > Actinopteri > Characiformes > Alestidae > Brachyalestes > Brachyalestes nurse. The sequence goes on along the minus strand of JBBPCY010073733.1, from coordinate 59 downwards.
CGAGGATTAAACACCTTCATTAGGGTTCGAGGATTAAACACCTTCATTAGGGTTCGAGG
>JBBPCY010073732.1:0-10123 GCA_037974405.1 Brachyalestes nurse | reverse complement strand
TAAATAAGATGTGATTCAGGTGATCACTAATCAGTCCCTCATAAAGCAGAATGAGCTGCTTGTGTAGGAATTTAACATAGAGATGCTGATTTAAAAAGTCAATTGCAGTCGGCTCTTATTTTTTTCCAGAGCTGCATATAAATGTTGGGGTGTAAATAACTTTCTGCAAAGTAATTTACTAGTTGAGTCTGTTTTGCATGCAGTAGTGACAAATAGTGTTTAAGTAATATTGACGTATGTAGTGATATTGCACATGGTAAGATATGGTATTATACAGTCTGGCACATAATGATTAAGCACCCAGAAAATTTTGTGGGTGTGTGACACAGGAGAGAATGTACAGCCTCCACAATGGCAAAAACTAAACGAGAGACTGATACAGGAGGAGTTAAAATAATACTGACCGGTGAGAGGGTGGTGTCCGACGGTCAGTGGAATGCTACGCTCAGGCGTCTGACCGACTCCATGCACCTGCGTGTGCGTGTGGTAATACTTCGGCTTTATCACAAACTTTTGGCTTTTGCTTTGGTGCATCGTCATGGAGACGGGAGGCTGTACGCTGAAGGAGAGGAAAAAAACACACAAACAAACAACAGATCATCAATCTCTTTCATCCTGTCCTCCAGCCCCGTCCCGCTCAGGCTGTCTCTCCCTTTTATTTAAAGTGGGCCAAAGCTGTCCCTCCATAAGGAAATGAATATTCATTTATTCACATTTACATCCATACCTTTTTCCTCTTGATTAATTAATGCCCTGAGGCTTCACGGAAAACACACAGGCATGAACACATTAACAAGTTAATGTAGGAAGCATGTGCAAGACAAATGAACCCGCTGTTGCGAGGGTAAGGGGGAGGCAGGCTGGCTTTTCCCAACATGTGATGAACCCACACACACACACACACACACATAAGACGAGCAAGAATGCAAGCAAGAATCATGTGTACCCACGTGTAGACAAAACATGTGGGATATTTTGAAGTCAAAAGAGGTTGCCAGAGTGATGGAGTGTCCCCAAATATGAATTCCTTTTTGGTTTCCGTTTTTTGTTGAAAGAATTGTGTTATCTCCAATCAAACCCACCATATCATCACTAGGTGTGCACTGTTTAGCTTCGCACAGTCTGTTTGACAGTTCCCCTCTTTGGGGTGCATTCATCTGAACCCCATATAATATTGTAAAGAGTCCCCATATAATATTGTAAAGACCCCGGTGTTTACTTAATGTTCAGTGAAAAGGAGCATTAAATACAACATATTGATTTTTTATTATCAGCAGAACAAGCAGAATACACATATACAACAGAAAACTGCAAAATAAGAACATAAAATCAACTATATGTGTTGGTATTTAGTACTTTTACACCATAATGCCACTTTACACAAGCAGCTACATATACACACCTCAGCTGCCTTTCATATTTCTCTCTTATGCGCACCTAAAAAGAGATTTCTGAGATTATAAATGAGACCATTCATATGGATCATGCATTTGAATCACTCACACACTTTGTTGTTAGACTCTCTCCTTTTATGAACCCTATATCCTGTCACTAAACCACCCATGTAAGGGGCCAAGACAAGCCTACACAATACTCTTTAAAAAGGGTTTAAGAAAGGGTTCTTTCCGCAATGCCATACAAGAAATATTTTAGTTTTGCAAATGTGTGAATGTGAGGAACCTTTAAAGGTATAAAGAACCTTCACATAATGTAAAGGGTCTTCATCAATTTAAGGGTTCGCCCAAGAACATTCACGTTATGTGGAGGTTCCTTATGCCTTAAAAGGTAAAGTGACGTTTAGCAGACACCCAGAGTGACAGTCATTAGTTACAGGGACAGTCGCCCTGGAGCAACTGAGGGTTAAGTGTCTTGCTCAAGGACACAGTGGTAGAAAGTGGGGGTTTGAACCTATATCTTGCAGGTCATCAAGTTCACAGGCAAGTGTTTTACCCACTAGGCTACTACCACCTTTACAAACCCAATCTCTTGTACTGAAATAGTTTTTGAAGAACCATTTACTGAAAGGTTCTTTGGGGAACCAAAAATGGTTCTCCACCCAAGAACACTCTTTATTTTTAAGAGTGTTATCTAGCATCATAGCACTTGACACATTTTAGAAAAATTTAGTCATAATGTTGATGCTCTTTTGAAACAAACACATTTGGTTTGGGACAATACACAGAATGCTGAGTTCTAAGGGTTATTTTTGTCATAGACTACATTCAAACATTTGTGTTTAATTTTCTTTCTAAAGACTAAAGATATTATAGCTAAGCTCCGAGAGATTTGCTGCCAGATCCCCTTCATCAAAGTTTAAGACATTTACCAACTCAAAGCAGAGCAGAGCCAGACACACTGGCAAAACAGTCCACATGCGAAGATACCATTCATGGTGTTCAAAACAATGTTGGCAGATCCCTTTGATTTAATGAAATATAATGAAAGTGTTTGTTATGAGAACACATATACCATGCCACAAGACCACGGTTTTGCTCTGCTTCGTGTATTTGTGGTTATTGTACACATTTGCTAGGAAAATATAGTTGGGACGGTGATCATAGATGGGGTTTGCTGATAGCTTAATGTCTTGTGCAGTTATCAAGCAAACATAAACTATGATATGAAAGTCAACATTACAAGTTTATGTATATAATCCAGAACACAAGCACACAGAGCTGTAAATGTAAATGAATGTAAATGTACTGTGACCTTGTAAACAAACAATGGTGATTTCTTCTGTGGTGGTCTCAACAGTCTGATTACTCACCCACTTCATTGGAAGCCCCAACCTTGTAGGTTTCCTGTACTTCTAATAAGCAGGGACTAGGGGTGTGCCAATGGTGTCGGTCTGATATGGGCCAAAATTGCTGGACTGTATATTCGAAAAAGTCTAAACTATAACGTAAACGCTTAACTACATTTAGATTTAAAATACAGGCAAACACAAACAGTGCTCAAAAGAAGAGGAAGACATGCTTCAAGACTCTTTTCAGTCTTGGCCCCCCAGTGGTGGAATGAACTCCCTCTTGCAATCAGATCTGCAGAGTTCCTCGCTGTCTTCAAGCGTCGTCTGAAGATCCACCTCTTTAAGGAGCACCTTGCTGACAAAGTATATAGGTACTGACTGGACTAGCTTGAGAACCACTGGTTTAGGTGATGCTGACCCAACAGACATAAATGTTCTTTGTCTCTGTAAATATTTTTGCTTTGGTTTCTCCTTCACTGGCCACTTTGAGGGCTTCTTACCATAAGGGTCCACTATAGAAGTGTACGATCACAGTCAGATTTGTCACTTTGTCAGCAACTTTCAATCCCATTCTGACCACGACACAGCTGGTAACCAGATTAGTTTAAATGTGGACCGTTCTCAGTACATGGAAGTGTACGTGGTGTAGATATGAGTGTATCAGGCACAGTGTTTCTGGAGTTCATACTCAGCAGTGTCACCGTTAGACTGGTGGTCCTACACTTAAAATATTGAAAGCAGCTCTGTGGTCAGAAACTATCGATTGATGAAGGTTTAGGCAAGAGTGGAACTATGATGGGAGCAGTTTCTAAAAAAGTGGCCACAGCACGTCCTATTGATAGTCAAGTTCTAACCCTGGTGTATTAGTATTCTGCAGTGTTAGTGATGGCAGATAACTGTATAATTAATTACAGCCCATATCTATAAGAAACATTGTCCTTGCCACTAGATGTGCCTATAAAAAACACACTCTCTTCCACTAAAGCAGGCCTATCTTAAATACATGTGCTTGCAGTGGCTGCAAGGCATGTCTCCTTGTCTCCGGTTACGCATTTACATGTAATGGAGTGTAATTATAGGCCATTAGGTGCTGAAATTCTTTAACAGTCTGACGATCGAGAGAGGAAAACACAGTTCACAAGGAAAGCATGTGCAAAACTTAATTTACCCTTTATAAGGTTGTTCGGTTAATGGGGAGGTCCCTGGTTGGGACAGTCATGGCCATGGAGAACCCAAACTGGGCCAATAATCGCTGCGCTGTCAGCCAGGGCAAATCACAGAGCAGAGGGCAAGAAGAAATTCACTATATAAGAAGGAAAAGGGGGTAAAAAAGAAAGGCGAGAAAACAAAATGCAGGGCAGGCCAAATGGCACAATTGCAAACTCGTAACAACCATGTGCAATGGAGCGAGGCAAAAAAAAAGTAAAACAGTAAACGGAGAAACCATTTCACAATCTCTCCATCTCTGCATCTAGCTCTGTCTGTCCTTCCAAATGCCTGCGGGTGATCTAATTTCTCCACGGTTCCTGTCTGATGTAATGTAGTTAAACAAAAGAAGCCAGCAGCCATCTCTCTCTCTCTCTCTCTCTCTCTCTCTCTCTCGCTCTCGCTCTCGCTCTTTCTCTCTCGTCTTGCTTTCCCCTTCTCTCCTTCCCTCTCCTGAGACGTAAACAGTGCTGGATGCCAGAAGTCTTCGGTATCTCTCTTCATGCCAGGCGCAGGCAGTGCCAGCCCAGGCTGGCATCGAACACCCCAACAACTCACAGCACAGCCGAAGGAGAACTTTTCACAGTTATCGATGTTGAAAGATGAAGGAGACACACGTATACACACACCGTCTCTATGTCTGTCTCACTCACACACACGAGCGCGCAAGCATGCATACACTCCACCGTCAGGGCGGGTTTCGATTACTGCTTTTCTTTCACAGAAACAAATGCAGACACGCACACACACACACACACACACACACACAAGCTGGAGATGGAGGTCTAATCTAATTTGTGCAGGGTAAGTGTTTAATAGCTCCCGGCAGAGAGCAGCTATCCACCCAGACACACAAATATAGTACTGAGCTACTGCTCACACACACGTTTGCACTCCAGTCTTTGTGGGATATTTGCCTTCTATATAAGGCTGTAACATACCTAACCTTAAAGGAATGGTTCAGAAAATCCAATTGGTACAATTTTCTGCTAGTCCAAATAGGAGTCAATCAGTCAAGACATATTTGGAGTCCAAATTTTGCTTCCTTAGTTTATAATTGGAGCAATGAAGCCAATAGTCACCCAAGTCGTTTGCCGTAAATACATAAACAAAATTACTCTCACTCTGCTCAAAACACATCTAGATTTTTAATAAGGTGGTAATGACTTATGGATGTGGCCTTCAGAATTGCTGGATAGTCACATTTACATAACGATTTTTTTAAAAAGGTGTACTTTGTAGCCTCTGCCCAATTAGCTTACCCAGATCCATTCACGGCATCTTAATGCAGACACATGTACAAAGTATTTAAATGCTTTTCCTATTGAAAGAACCAAAAAAAAAAAGGTTTTCCTCATCGGAACTAGGAGTGTGCCATTTCATACTGTTCACAATAATCCCAAATAAATTTTAGCACCAGGGTAAAAATGAATATCGTGACATTCTGTGTCAGCAGCATAACAACTTGCTACCAGCCTGTGACGGCCAAAGGTAGAAATATGTCAAATGTATTCAGCCATCTGAAGAATAAAGACATAGTTCAATATGAAGAGCAGAGCTTTGCAAAGACAACTTCTAATGCGAGCAAACAAGGTACACTGGTTTAGCATGGCATTTCTGAAGCTTTAGCGAGTTACATGCCACACGACAAACAATTACTGAAGCACATGTTTTGTGCACATGTTCTTTAAATTAATTTCCGAAAGAAAAACATATTTTTCGATATCATCAATAATATTGTTATCGAGAAAATTTCCAGAAATATTGTGATATCATTTCCGTGCTATATCACCCACTCGCTCCAAGCCTCAAGTAATGTTACAGATTTGTGTTTTCCATCATTCTGGAGATATTGGGTCCCCTCATAAAAGCTAAATGCATTCACATGGAACACCAGCACACCCTAAAAGACCCCAGCACAGTCTGAAACCTGCATCTTGGATGAGTACAGTGATCAATTCGTCTGTCTGTCTATCTATCACCCAAAAAGCCCAGCAGAGAGCAGACAGCAGAGACGGACCATAACTGAGACCTCTCATGAAAAATTCATTACTATATGGATACAAACGCACTCACTCGTCCTCACTGGAATCACTCAGTCGCTGCTACAGTAGTGTGTGAACTCTGGCTTTCCTGACTATGTGTTAAGCTGTTCCACATGCTCCCGGGTGGCTCGCTGACCTCTGTACTTTCTCTCTGAACCTTTACACCTCCCACCTCAGACACGGGAAAGCTCCACTAAGTGCCAGCAGAGCAGATTACAGCAGATTACAGCCATTTATCCAAAATTGATCTGGAACATAAAGCCAAAAGGTTGAATGTCTGATAGGATTATCAAAGCTCACTTTTCGACACAGTCTAGTTATCAAATACTTACACTAATAATGCATGGAGAAACCAATGTTAAAATCAAGCTTCCAGAAGGTGCCCAAATCAAACACAGCCAAACGTTGAGATGTCTGACTTGAGACGATTACATCAAAATAAGTAAATGGTACCAGAAGAACCTACATTTTAGTAGTCAGATTAGGTTCAGATGGCTCACCAAAGCTAATAAATGAGAGCACTTCAAATTCTATTGTGGAGGGAATCTGGTGATTGGGCCCACAGAACCTACCACCCACCTCGACCCTCCAGGCCCTCCGTAGGTGTCCTATTGTGTTACTTAAGTACAAAACCAGATTACTGCTACTGTTTGGCACAGACTGTATAACTGGAAGGCTGGCTAGAAACCACTTGTCTTCATAAGTGAACACTTTCTGAAAACAGCAATTGGTTGAAAAATCAAATGTATACAATTTTTGAGATCACATACGTTTGATGGCTAGATTTGGCTTATTTAGCTTTGTACTAAGGCTACAATCCTAGAAAGGTAGATAACAAGTCATGGAAGCTTATTGCCACCAAATGATATAACTACATTTTTGGTACTCTCCAGAGAGCACAAAGAAACCACTTCTTGGGATGGTGAAATCCTGTACTCAGAGTCGGGAGAACTTCGAAAAGGCTTTATTGAAAAAAGAAGTAGTGGTGTTCACTTCCCTGCACAGGATATCACTGGAGCCTATTAGCTTGATGGTTATCTGTATAATTGTTCAAATGGCAACAAACATGCATCCATCAGTGAGATCCTGCTGGTATGGGTGTGTTCTCTTTCAGTGATGCGCAGAAAATTGGCTTGAGTCCTAAATGCGTACCCTTGTAGAGAATCTTCAGCCTGCTAAACACAGCTTCATAATGTTTTCAACCTGTTTTCGTAAATTAACACTGATTTATTTTAACTGAATAATCATAATAACCCCATATTCCGCGAAACCTCTGGCCAATAAATGAGCACCTATGATCATACGTTGATGCACTTTGGCTTCTGTAGCGGGGAAACAAAGCAAACTGAACAAAAACAGACACAGCGTCAAAAATCAAACTAGGTGTGAAAAGTGCTCACGGCCAGTCATTTTCTCTTAGATGTGCCTTTCCTGGATCCCCCTAAACAGGTGCATTTGCTGGCTGCCACAGCAAAAGGGAGTACAGACACATTTCTATTCTCTCTCTCTCTCTCTTTCTCTTGGCAAGTCTCTCTTGCTCACATTCACTCTCCCATGCAGCTTGTCTGTGTCTCACTCTCTGCAGATATCCATCAGACAGAAGTTTGGCTGGAGAGACAGACAGTTCTACTGGGCCGATCCTCCTCTGACAGTCGACTTTCCCATCTCTCTCTTCGACGCAGCCGTATTTCAACCCTAATCCAAACTGTGCAGGAAATCTGGACATACTTACAGCTGTGGGTCTACAATTCACACACATACACCTGTATCTCAGTGTTTAATCTTTATTGCCAGCTGCCATTTACACAGTTTTCATGACACACGAGCCAACAGAAATGGTCCAAAGTAGTGGTGCAACGGATCAAAAAAACTCACGGTTCGGATCGGATCAATTTTCAGATCAGCAGAAAAAGAAAAAAGACAAATTTAACTCTCCATTTATTTAATTAAGTATTTTTACCCATTAAAACCTTCGGCTCAAGACTCATTCCACACTATTATATAAAAACCAATTAAGGTGCAATATAGGGAATGATAATTATTTCCTTTAATGTGGACACAATCAAAAACAACTTAAAATGCTGTTTAAGGTATCATTGCTTCTTACTGGAGAATAAAATAAAAACTAGCTTATGTCCACATCATTAAAAAAGAAAGAAAGCAAAGCAGACGTGAGCTTATAGCTTCAAACGCATGAGGATGTCTACATTTTGTGGGGAGACTCTCATAGAGGGGGCTTGTCCAGTGCTGGACTGGCCATGGTAAATTTGGGCCGGCCCCGGAATCCCATCAGATAACCACGACCCCCCAACCCGAAAGCATGATATGTGCATCGAGGAGAAATCTGGAACCAAACATGTGTTCCCCTTACCAGCTCACAGAAAAATCAACTACTTTTTTATTACTTTCTTATTGATGCATTCATTGTAATGTGTGCTTTGCTAGCAGAAAGACTTATCACACTTTATCACCCCGGTCCCTACCTCGCGCAGTTAACACAGTCAAACAGTGTATAAAATGTCTAACAAAGAGCCACTGGAGATTTAGCCATATGTGCAGAATTCCATAATGGACAAACTATGCAGTACATGGATGTAGATACTGGAATTTTATAACTTACATAGCACCCTCCTGTCATGGGTGGTATGTACCCATCCCAGAAGGAGGCACAGGCCCGGATTTCCATTTTCTCAAATAATCTTTTATTTCAAAAAGGCAAAAGAATGTGAGGGTGGACTGATAACACGAATACACATGCACAGGCCAGAACCAATGAATAATACTCAGAATAATTACTAAATCTGAGAACCGTTACTGCTAATCTGGCCAGGGAACTCCCACACCTGTGTCCAATCAAGTCCCCATTGTTCATGTGATGGCGGCCTCTAGCGGCCGCTGACTAGGGACATCACACCTCCAGAGGAAGGACAGAGCCATCTTGGATGCATCCAGACAAGTGTATTTATTATTAACAGATTAGTTGTTGAAGAGAAATAAAAATATAGTGTCAAATTGATATCAGTATCAGCCGATAATTGAGATCGTATTTTTCATATCAGTATTGGTATTGGACTTGAAAAAGTAGTATCGTGCCACCCCTAATATTTACAGACTGTCACTTATATTAATTTTATATTTCAGAGAGGAGCGTGATGCACCTCAATAAGTGTGCCTTGTTCCATCACTAACTGAGCCCTGCCTCTAAGCTCACATGAACATAAATGAGACTGGAAAATTGTAGTGTTTGTCAGAAACATTTTTCTGTTCTTAAGACTTTCTGACTGTGCACCATTGCAGGCTCTTTGAGATTCTAATTTTAGAACGGGTATTTTTTGGTAATTCTCCTCCAGAACTGAGCTAAATAGTACTGACTTGGTTTTGAAGGCAGTGCAAAATTCTGAAATTGCAAACACAGCAGCAACTCATACATATTCTCTTTTAAGTAGGAGACTAGCTTTCAGACCCTTCTGACTCATCAAGTCAGTCATGATTAAGTGGGTGAGTAATTTCAAATACATCTCTTTAAATTCAACTCAATGCAACAAGCTCATGCTCTTATCTTCTCCATCCTGAGAACAGTCTAGAAAAGTATACCTTCCCTGGCTTTTATCTTCAAACAGAATACAAACATTTTCTGTTTCTGTTTTCTGAGCAGTGTGTCCTAAAAAGGGTTGTGTTTGTGTGTATGTGTGTGTTTGTGGGGGGGGGGGGGTGTTGTGGGTGAGCGGGGGGAGGTGTTCTGGAGACCATCCTGAAAGTTCTCCTGGATTTCCATTTGTTTCCAAGACCTGAAATAAAAGAAATTTGGACATTTTTGTTCTTTATGTTCATTTGCTTGTGATGGCATTTTTAAAACCACAGCTGTGGTTATTATTATTATGTTTATTATAACACCAAACAAAGCTCAGCATGACGTCTGACACCTGGTTCCATTTACCACCACTGTAAAGAATTCGGGGTTGGTAAGTTTCTCTGTAATGAGCCATTTTACACCAAATGTGTTGGTCGCAAATGAGTCGGTTCTTTTTTCTAACTATGGGAAAACAAGGGCCGTTTGGGCATAGACACAGAATATTAGTAGACTGACCACAGACTTAGAATATTACTAGACTGACCACACAAGATG
>JBBPCY010073731.1:0-10124 GCA_037974405.1 Brachyalestes nurse | reverse complement strand
GAAGGAGGACCAACAAGTTTGCGTGACAACTGATAATGCGTCGAACATGATAAAGGCTATGGAGGTGAATGGCTGGATGCGCCTTCAGGCAGAGTTATAGTCCAAAATCCACAAGGACATGTGTGATGATTTAGAAATGTATTCTCTGTATTTCCTTGTGGTGGTATGTAAGTTTTGGCCATGAACGCACTGGTACTCAGGGCAGGTAGAGTGACTGAAGAAAATCAAGGTTAAAATATGGTTATGCAGATTAGCTGTAACTAGGGCTGGGCGGTTTTATCGATTTTATAGATTAATTCGAATTTACAGTTCAGGACGATTTTTTTCGTGAAAATCGATTTTATTACTTAATTTACATGCGAGTGCCAAAAGCGGAACTAATGCGATGCACCATTCTACACGGGTCAATTAGCGCGCCGCACCCAAACACTGTAGCAGTGTTTTTGCCCAAGAAATGTCTTACTACATCTGTAATATGGAACTGTTTCAGTTCCCAAACAACAAGTCCTGTGCAGTCACTCTCATAGCTAGCGTTAGCCATGTTAGCTAGCTTTAGCCATGTAAGCCAACGGTGCCGTTTCACATGCCGTTCAGAACGCCGGTACTGTTCCTGTACTTTAATACCGACTTGCAGATTGCGCAGGTCACCGCACTGTTTGTGTGTCTAGAGTGAAGTACAGTAATGTTCCAATCTTTCTCTCGGGAAAGTCCAGAACGGCCGTTCTGCCGCGCTGAATTTAAATCTCTCTCTGTCTCTTTCTCTTTCTCTCTCACGCTCTCCGTCTCTTTTTCGCACTCTCTTCTCAAAAAGTTTGGAACGGCGGTCCTTTTGGCTTTTAGAAGAATGAAACGAAAACAGGAGGGCATCAGCAAATAACTAGAAAATTAGGCTGAATTTATATTTGGATTACTATTTATTAGTAAATTATATATTTTTAATAATTTAGAACTAAAATGCGTATTAAAAAAAATTCCCATGAAGAAAGAATATATATTGCAAAAGATATGGTGCCCAAACATACTGTGGAAAAGCCAGAATTCATTAACATTCTAAAAGTTTTTGACCCGAAGTATGTGTCAGATTGCATTTTAACACTAAATTAAAATGTGTTTAGAACCATTTTTTTGTCATCTGTAGTTTGATTTTGAGGAGGGGAGGGGAAAATCGTTTAAAATCAAAAATTGGATTTATTTTGAAAAAATCTGTGATTTTATTTTTAGGCCATATCGCCCAGCCCTAGCTGTAACATTAAAAACACCTGCCCAATATTGTGTATGTCCCCCTTGTGCCAGTAAAATAGCTCTGACCAATATTGAGACCTTTGTAAGTGTGTTGTATCTGACACCAAGACTTTAGCAACAGATCCTTTAAGACCAATAAGTTGCGAGATCCGATTGAGGATTGGATCTGAGGACCCATTTGCTCATGGTGCCAGATAGTTTCTCATCAAGTGCCAGATTAAAACATTCTTGATAACTAGTGTACTAAAGGTTAATTTTGACCACACATCAAAAAGCATTTTCAACAGATCTAGAGTTTTATTCTTTCTATGTAGGCAACATGAACAACAGCGTTTTATAGAAATATTTTACTCTCATAACCTGAGAGAAGATATTTTAATCCATTCGAGCACCAGTACATTCAATGGTGTCTCCATCTCACAATTTAAAGGATCTGCTGCTAATTTCTTAGTATCAGAAACCACAACACACCTTCAGATGTCCTGTGGGGTCCTGGAGGGCCGTGGTCCAGCAGGTTTTGGTGATTTCCCTGCTCAGAAACACCTGATTCACATCATCAGTTAATTGTCAGGTTTAGTAAATGTGTTTGAGGAGAACCACCATCAAACTGTGCTGGACACCGGCCCTCCAGGACCAGAGTTGCCCTCCCCTGCTGTGGTGGCTTGATGGATCAGAGCTGTTTTGGCGGCATGAGAGGGAGTTAAGCAATATCAGGCGGGTGGTTTTTACGTTTTGGCTTATCGGTGCCCGATCTTTACTCCTGTGAACCGAGGATGTCACTGTAATGTTTCTGATTTTTTTGTTTTTTCAAACCAACACTGAAGCTAAACATGTTTTTTAAATGAAATCCTGATAATAGTAGACAAAACCTAATTGAATTCTCATAGTTTACGTTACTTTTTTGCTGGGATACACGTTTAATAAGTTGAATACTGACTTTAGTGGAATATTAATATTGAGTTTAGTGGAACTTTTAAATAAAGACTTTTTTTATCCTTTACAGCTGTTGAAGCTCTCATAATGTCTCAAGCTACTCTTTTGGAGGAGGTTGTTCAGTGGAGCCCAGAGACATGCCGTCAAGAAGCCAAAGTAGTGCTGCCGAAACTAGTGATATCCTTTGAGCTTTTGTGTTCTATGTATAATTAATATTCAGTGTAGCCTACTTTGCATACACCTCTGTGCTGGTGTTCTAAATTACAAAAGTGTGTGTTTTATGTCCCACATTCTGCATATCATGCCAAACTTTCACTCCTTGACTATTTGCACTCCATGCATCGTGACACAGATAGCTGGGAGGAACACATAAGTAAGTCCATCTTTTTTTTTTATCATTGTTCTGAACCGACATGTACTTCTCAACAAGTCATTGGTATATATGTTTCTAATGGCATCATGTCAAGAGAAGCTTTGCTTTTTGTAACTTTTTGTAACACACTTTGTACTTTGTTATATATTGTGCCACTTGTGTTTTTTGTTTGCAGATGTTTTCCGAATTATTGTGGACATGTTCCTTCCTCATCTTCCTCTGGCAGAACTGGAGGAGGCATGTTTCTCCGAAGTTCTACCTAAAGTATGGTCAATCCCCGGAACACCCACATGACGTGTGTATTCTATGTCTCAGATGCTTTAAGATGGCTGGTTTAATCTTTTCTGAATGGAATGTTTTTGTGCATCATTGGCAATAGGCAGTGTTGATGTTTACGAGCTTTTTGGAAGAGATCTCCAAGCAAATCGGAGGCCTGTCTAGCCAGAATGCAGAGCTTCAAGCGTTCCTCAGGAATATTCTGCAGGTGTGGTAACTACTCTATTTGCATTTGCAACTTTTGCGATGTTACTGCTATTCCATTTATGCTGGATAAATTATTGTTGAACTGGAATCAGCCTCCTTCTCTTGAAGTGGGTGCGCATTTCAAATATGTCACTCTTGTTTTTCTAGTTAGTAAAAATGGCATTTATTGCCTTTTTTCAGGATTTTCATTGACAATCAATCATTTGATTCACACTGTGTGATTCCAGAATTAAATCACTTAATATCTAGTTAAGTAATTAATCATATCTAGAACTCCAACTTCCTAGTTTGAGACTGTATGACATATGAGTGCTTTAGCTGTTTTAATGAATAGAACTTTAATAAATGATGTGTCCAGATGATGGTGCAAACTCTGGAGGCTCTGTCTGGATGTGTACGTCATGTGTGTTCCTTTGAGGAGGCTCCTTCCCTTTACTCCATCCGTTCTTTGCCTTCCTGTGTTCTCCAGATTCTTAAAGACACCTTTCAACACTGCAAGGTAGACATTGTGTCTTTCAACCTGTACTTCTGTAAGCACTGGCCCAAACACTAATATTTCAAGCTATGCAGACATGGTTTTGCATGTCATTACATTCTACCATGTGTCAGTTCATAATGCAGCACATATACAAACTGCATTCTAAAAACATTGGGTAACAATTTTGTTTTGAAAGATCTGTTTCATTGCCGTTTTTGATGTTTCCTAGTCAAGTTTTGCATGCTGATTCAGAAAATCACATCAGTTTTTTCCTTTTTTCTACCTTCAGTGGTTCTAGAGATGTTTTTTTTTAAATCTATATTTAGCATATACAAGCAATCCGCTTTAACCAGCATGCATGGAATTTGCACCATGTTAACACCACTTGGAGCAACAACCTTTATTTTGCATGCACAAATATAGTAACAATGCAAATAACCCTCAAAGCTCAAAGTTATGAGTTTAAGAAAAGACCATGTCAGCCGAGCCGCCAAGTTTAGTTTTTGCTAAAAGATAACATTTCTTACTAAACCTTTGAAGCTACATGAAAATAAATGTTACCACCGAAATCAGCGTGCCGAGATTGTATAAGAAACACTACAAAATGTAATGAAACAAATTTTTGTTGCCTGGTGTAATTGCAGTAAGGGGTGCTACTATAACAGCCAAGCCTGCCCAGGCTGTTGTGTTCTACCAGGATACTTTTCTTCCACTTAATTGTCATGGCATGCTGTTCAACGGGTCTCATTGCAGAACTTGTTTACTCATGTATTCATATGGGTCTCATGACCTCCCCAATCCAGCAGAACGAATATAAAGTGGCACACTCCTTTACTGTTGTGGCATTTAAAATAACAATATATCCTATTTACAGATGCTTTGACTTTTCATGTCATCTCCTTAATACTGATTACTTTAGAGTACAGTGCATTGACCTGGTGTCATTTGTGTTCTGATACTTCCACTGAACATGTCTCTTAGTATTAGCTTTTATCTTAGGCTTTAGTCATTGTGTCTGTATGTAACGTCATGTACATTTTCTTCCGCACTATAAAGTGCCTGATGAGAATTGTTGAAGGCAGATAGATAACGTATCATTAAGTTGTCTAGAGAGATCATTGTATAAAGCTACTGTTGTGTAGTGCTGTATCATGCAGTATAGTGACATGTGAGTTTCAAGAATGTAACTGAGAATCTACTTAACCATATTTGAGTATGTCATAGCTGTTATTTATAGAATTTAGTTTATTTCATGCCAATATGTTCCCCATTCAGATTCATAATTTTTAGTCAATGGACCCTCATGTGATAAGCACTCTTGAAATTTCAGCATAGATGCAAAAGACGTTCTGCTAATTATTTGGTTAAAATGTTTGTTTGTAATGTAATTGTATGCAGGAGAGTGAGGTCATGTACAGTGGAAGACTGTCACTCGTGGGGGATTTGCTGCAAGGCCTGTTTAAAGAGGCGTACTCGCTACAAAAAGGCCTGATGGAACTGCTGGAAAACATCAGTATAGAGAACAATGCCTCCAAAGAAGAAATTTCGGATATAGTGACATGTGAGTGATGATATGATATTTATGTCTATAGAGTTTTCCCATTTAATTCATTACCCGTTGGCTGAATTAGTCAATTGCAAAACTAAAGAAACAAACTCTGGATATCAGGCAAACTTTGGACATCCGGCAGGCTTATTGCATTTTAATTAAGGAAAAAAAGTTGTAGCAATTAGATTTTTTTCCCTAGTGTTTTTTTTTGCTATTTGTTAAACAGTAGGTCTGCAAATCATTCCCATAGTCCAGGGCAGATACTGGTGGTGAAAATTGTAGTCATTTGTAGATAATGTGCGGGTAACTGGAGTCAACTAGAATTTATTCTGTTTTCACATGCAGTGATTCACAGTCTGCTGGACATTTGCTCCGTCATATCCACTCTGGACATCGCCCTGCATGCCAACACGTGGAAATTCATAATCAAGTCAGTGAAACATACCTCCTCACCATCTCATGCGTAGTCTCTAATTCATGTTCCGAATGCTATAGAGTTGATTTCACTGCTCTGCTTGCAGGCAGAGTGTGAAGCATCAGTCTGTGGTGGAGGAACACTTGCGTCACACTGACATTGCCTCCTCTTTATGTGAGGGGCTCCTAACATCAGTTCGCAGCTCTCTAGAGCTGGCAGAGCAGGTGCAGCAGGCAGGTCTGCAGGTATAACATGCTTAAAGTGTCCCTGTATCACCGCTGTTAAACTAAGTTGATACTTTTGAGTGTGAAAATTTGCATCTCTGTAATTTGGGGCGTAAGTCAGTGGTTCTGCTCTTTTAACTAGTAACCCCATTGTTTTTTCTACTTTTAACGATGGAAAAGGAGCCAGTGCAGAGTCATGAATATAAGCTTTTCCAGAAGACCACGAAGATGTGCAGGTTCTTCGCCAATACATTGGTTCATTACATAAAGGTACCTACAGAAGTGCTGTGTCTTGCTTATTTTAGAAACATGTAATAACAGCTGTATTAACAATTTTTTTCTTTATGTTTTGACAGGAATTTAAGCCATTTCTTTCAAAGTGCTGTTTTCATTTTTACCACCTTTACCTTCAAATCCTCAGGTAATCCCAGAGTCCATTTAAACATGCATAGACAGTACTCTACACTATATATATCAACATTTGCCTTGCTATTTTTCATGTAGTACTGTTTAATTTCTTCGATCTAGTAAATTTCCACCAAGTCTCACTGCCCCATCCGTGCCTCCGGGCATGTGTGAGGAGCTGAGAGCGGCTGTGTTGGTTCCCATGGATGCTCTGCTGTCCCACCTCTTGCCACTGAGACCTTTTGCTGAGTGTGTCCTGGCCCCAGCTCAGAGTAAGTCTGCATCCGCTGTGTCCCTCCCAGTCACCTCTTGACACTAATCATGTGACATGTGAGTTATTTTTTACTAATTTTACTTGGATCAGCAGATGCCAGCGGATAATTATTTGCTGAAAGCCATTCTTTGAGAACGTTCTCTGGAATGGCAAATTAATGTGGTGGTCTCACCCCCGAGTCAAAGGACACTTACATAACACTGTGTGTGCTCATTTTAGTCCCTTGGGACCTAATGTTCTCATCTTTAATTGAGTAAGAGTACATTTTGCCGGGCCTCAAAAGAAAAACATTGTTTCTAATGTGTAATATGTGAACGTAGTTATATGATTTGATGTGCTGCTAATGATAACAGTAACAGCATGTACCGCCTTGCAGTGTTTGGAGAATGAGTTGGACTTTTATGATGTTATGTGGGCTTTTGTGTCTGAATTAATGTGTTTTTGTGAGTGTTAAAGTTTGTGGAAATTCATTTTGTATTTCAATCCCTACGTAATATTGTTACAGTGCTTTGCTTTCCTTTTAAACTCTGCATGCTAGCTTGAGGGTCTTTTAAAAATGAAGGAAAACCAAAGATCTGATGCCCATTAAGATTCAGTAAAAACAAAAACAGAATTTCAAAGAATGAAGACCACTCTGGCATTATACAGAGAGACATTAGGCATGTTTTTATTTTCCTGAGAAATTCAAAACGTCCTAGTTATAACCAGTTATCACTTTTTGCTTTTAGAAAACTGACACTCAGAACTGCACATGCATGTGCGTGTACAATCTTGTATGTGTAGTGTTTTTTCTTAAGATAATCTTCTATACCAATTTTCTATACTATAAATTCTTGTGAAATTCTTGGAGGAGAAAGAGAGAGGGAGAGAGAGAGAGACTTGCTTACGACACAGACAGGCAACAAACAAACTTACTACACAGGCAGGCAAAAAAAAAACCTCAGCAATTTGCGGAATATACATCCTGTTCTCTCACAGGGGGCCATGGACCTACGTGTGCCATGATCAGTTGTTTAGCTGTATAATAGTGTGAGGTCAGAGAGGGAGGGAAATGTGCCGGGTCGTTCTGTTAGTTTCTGACCTTATGTGAATGTGAGTGAATTTTTCTGCCACTTTGGCACAGGATGTTTGCTCTTTTTACCCTTTCAGTGTTACATATTTAACATGTGGAGTGTCATCCAAACACAAGCACATGCACATTCAGATTGTGATATTTTATGTGTTTATTTTGGAGCAGTTATGGTTAACTAAGAACAAACATTCAGGAGGCAGGTTGTTATTTCTGTTATAGTGCTGC
Organism: Brachyalestes nurse; assembly: GCA_037974405.1. Lineage (NCBI taxonomy): Eukaryota > Metazoa > Chordata > Actinopteri > Characiformes > Alestidae > Brachyalestes > Brachyalestes nurse. Next base: position 2,451 of record JBBPCY010073731.1, on the reverse strand, counting down.
TTGATGTGGACAAAATATTTGTATTGTAATTACATTGCTACACATTGCAGCCTGTCTACAAATAATAGTTTTTGTCATAAACCCAAAACATTTGTATTTATCTCCTTACTTGGGCTACAGCAGTTTATCCCCTCCGATGCATGCTGAAGTTCTAAGGAATGTTTTATTCCTGGGCTACCTTTTGGAAAAAAAACAGAAAAGATTTAAATATCAATCTTAAAGGCACAGCAACAAAACAGTTTGGACAATGGTCATGTAGGAATGAATTATTGTGAATTAATAATTATGGTTTTAGTACACAAGCCCAAAACAAATGCAACTTTTAGATTTGATCCTGAAATTTATGTTGTTTTGGTTTGTGTTTAGAATGCCGTTCCGAGCTTGCTTTGCCTCATTGTCTGCTGCTGGTGGACGTGCTGGGAAAGCTTTCTTCTCAGCCAGAGGACATACTGCGACTCTGGTGTGATGGCAGTCGGTTCTCTGAAGAAACACCCAGGTTTGCCAACTAAAATTAAAAAGAGTACAGAGCTGGGTTCCATCACTGGGGGTGTGATTTTCCACCCCATGACTCTTTTTCTTTCATAAAAATGGAAAACTCCTGTAAAGACACAAATGATGTTGTTTGATGGCAATGCTGCTTCATTCTTGCACATAAACTGCCACAAGGTTGGATATTGGCTATTTTTCTAGAATCTCTGTTCACTCACAAAAGTAACCTCAACAGTTAAAATATGGTCACAGAAAAGGCAAGCTTGTGTGAAACTGGCTTCAGTTAGAACCCTTGCTGAAATTGCGTTCTCACACTGTGGTGAATTCACATGTTTTTTCTTTGTGGCTTTGTGATATTGGTATCAGTTTAGAAAAATAAATAACTAACCTTGCCCCTTCCAATTTGATATTTGTCATGGAGACTTGAGGAAAGTTTGTGAATTGCCTTATGACTAATATACGTAATATATTGACTCAACTTTCCACCCTGCACTTTACAAATCACTTCTTTTATAATACACCGTTTCTGTATTTTTCATAGATATATTACTTCTTTTGACCCGCTGCTAATCTTTTGCACACATAAAGCTTAACATGTTTTGAATGTTAAAAATGACCTCAAACCATACTGCACATTTTTGTACCAAATTGCTCATTGTTTTTACTTGTTTAGAGCTTATATTTATAGTTTATTTATACACAATATGTTTACTCTTGTGTCCTTAGTACCCTGTGCCCTTTTGTGTTAGTTTTTTCACCTGGTCCTTCTTTCCTGTGCCTCTTCTCCAGGCTGCCTGTCTTTGAGGCTGTGTTTCTAGGTTTTCGCTTCTGCCAGCTGGAGCGTGCCGTGCCAGTTCGGTTGCCAGGGGTGATGCTGCGAGGCCAGGCCCAGGGCAGGGTCAGCCTGCACCAGCATGTTTGTGTGCACCTGTGTGGCTGTGTGGCAGTGCTGCCCACTCAACGCTTCCCCGCACTGGTCAGTACACTGCACTGCAAGATAAATGATCGTGCTTTTTCACTGTATGCTGTTTGTGATGATTGTGAATGTGTTGAAAGTTCATTGAGATTATGCATTTACTAAAAATATTTTAGTAATCCTTTCTTTGGGTATAAATGTGATGGGAAAAATGTATCACACCGTATAAGTAATGGAGAAAAGTTTTTGGAGCATCCAGAGTTGCTCTAAGATGGTGTTCTAGAGCAAAGTTTCTGCATTTGTCAACCTGTCAAACCCCAACCATCCCCACTTATTTCTGTCTACATTCAGGAGCGCTCCTTGTTGGCTGCTGTGCTCCAGTCAGACACCCAAACAGCACTCTTGGCCACAGATGTATGGTGCTTTCTGGCACGGTGAGTATGTGCACACCCATCAGTTTCCATGGTGTTCCTTTAGAGCAAACAAGCCTGAATAATCAAAAGAAAGTCCATATGTTTCCAAAAACAAGTGTATCCTGCTGTGAGAGACAATTTATGTTTTACCATGGCATGTTTTAAAATTTTGGGATTGCACCCAAGAATAGTTTTTTGGGTCTGAATGTTATGAGCAATGCTTTTAGAAGTCAGTTGTGTTCCACAGCAATATATGTAACAAAATGAATGCAGAGAACAAATAAATCAGTATAATAAATGCAGTCAATTTTGTATGAATAATATTGTTAGCCAGTGTAGTAAGTCTAACTTGCTCTCTCTCTCCTCACTCTCTACCTACATCTCTCTCTCTACCTACATCTCTCTCTACACATCTCTCTCTCTCTCTCTACACATCTCTCTCTCTCTACACATCTCTCTCTCTCTCTCTCTACACATCTCTCTCTGTCTCTACATCTCTCTCTCTCTTTCTACACATCTCTCTCTCTCTCTACACATCTCTCTCTACCTACATCTCTCTCTCTCTACACATATCTCTCTCTCTCTCTCCACATATCTCTCTCTCTCTCTACACATCTCTCTCTCTCTCTACAC
>JBBPCY010073730.1:0-10124 GCA_037974405.1 Brachyalestes nurse | reverse complement strand
TGGGACACGGTTTTCGGATAATAAAACCTGATCTACTCGGACTAAAAATACAAATTAGGGCTCATTGGAAAGATCTCTTCAAGATCTACCGAACTGTGAAGTTTGACATGTCTGAGTGCTTTCCCCGACGAGATATGCAACTCGGAAGCGTGACAGAAGTATTAGGACACGGTTTTCATACATAACAAAATGGGTAAAATATATTAGCTTGACAGTTTGTTAGCTTGACAGCTTGCTAGCGAGCCAAGCTGGGCACTGGTGAAATCAATCAACTGGGAAAAAAATCAATTTAAAATCTAAATTGCAAAAAACAATGGCTGAAACTGGTAAAGGATGGATTTATTGTCTACCCTTAGTAACCCTTAGTATGCACATTACTCCAAATAGTAGTGGGTTGACACCCTTTGAGATACTCTATGGGAGAAGCTATCATGTACCAGAATTGACTCCTTTTACTTGAGATGATGAGGAGGCTAAACAGACTCTGGCAGATTATATGAAAAAAAATGCTGCTAAATAAGCAAATTGTGTCTGAGCATTTGATTCCAGGAGATGGATGGAGGACTCTCAGGAGAAGGACGTGCAGCCAGGAGACTGGGTGCTGGTGAAACTCATTAAGAAGAAGCACTAGCATGAACCTCGGTGGGAGGGGCCGTTCCAAGTTTTACTAAGTACCCCCACTGCAGTGAAGATCGCTGAAAGGGCCTCCTGGGTGCATCTATCACATTGTAAGAGGGTGTTCAAGGAAGACAAGGTAGGATAAGGGTTAATAATCTGGCTGTAGGGGGGAAAACTGGGCTAGAAAGAGGGGCTCCGGCAAGTAGGGGGAGCCAACCTCAATCCCAGCGAAGCAGGGAGATCCCCGCAGCATAGAGGGTGCAGAATTAGGAGAGGATGATCGAGTACAGGTCACCTTGGCACCTGTTCCATCACCCTGGCCTGTGTGGGATTTTATGTCTCCTTATAATGATATCGATCATCATTGTAATTCCCATAATCCTAATAGTATGAAGAAAGCGGAACTCTCTTCCATATTAGTGCATGTTTTGACATTGGATTGATTACAGACATTGCTTTGGCAATTAGCTAAGAAAGGATATCACATACTCACTGTTGCTCACTGCCTATATATACTGAGATGTTACACATTTAGATTTGAACAACTCCTCTGTAAGACTTCGGTCTGCTGTTGTGACTTGTTCCCTTGCTGCAAGAATAAACACCTGTTGTAATTTTTGCTCCGTCTCGTGGTGAGCTTCCTTTATTTATTAGGGTCTTTTGAGAATTTCTCTAACAGTCCACATCATCAAAAAAAGTAATCCTAGTAAAAAGGTACAAATAAAAAAAGATGAGTGGTTGGTGTGGATGTTGGTGTGGATACACCACCTGTCAGAGTGATAAATCTGACTGTACTGCCTGCGCAAAGGCCTGACCATAATGGCAACAACCCCATTTAGATTAGATATTGATATCAGCCCTAATAGTATGAAGTGTATGCTGAGGTTGTATAAAGAGACTTACACTCCTACTTCTGAATTATGTAAAACACTGTCATCATTCTTCCCACCAGTCAAATCTAAGGTTCTACCACCGACTGCTGCTTTGTATGAAGATAATTATACATGCTTCCTTTTGGAAGAGAGTGAGGGTCGAAGCGTGGGGACCCTGGGTCCAGAATTTTACTATGAGCAGAGCTGATGTGTGGTGGCTTTGTGGTGACCGTAGACTGCGGTCCAGGCTTCCTAAGTATTGGGATGGTAGTTGCACTATGATACGGCTGCTCATGCCTTTCTATATTTTGCCACAGAAGGACCTGAAGCAACTGTCCGGCCCGCAATTAGCATTCCACGTTCAGCAACATCGGAGGGAGGCTCCTGAGGCCCCCCATGGCTCATTTGACTACAAGCTTTGGATAGATGCAATTAGGGTTCCCCGTAGAGTACCAGATGAATTTAAAGCACGAGATCAGGTGGCGGCAGGGTTTGAATCTTTCTTGTTCTGGTGGTCAACAATAAATAAAATGTGGATTGGATAAATTACATCTATTAAAATCAACAATGTTTTGTGATTTTGTTTTGTTTATTTTGTTGTGTATTCATTCCAAACAATACTGCTCCAGATGGGAGTGTGACACTAGCTCTACTATCAGAGAATTCAGGCATTGATGACCCCCTGGGAGCTCTTTTTGGGAAATGGTTTGGAAAATGGAGCACTCTTATTACGTCTCTGGCACTTTCTATCTGTACAGGTGTTGCTCTACTGATCGTTTGTGGCTGCTGCTGTATTCCCTGTTTGAGAGGCCTGGTGATTAGGTTGAATGACACCGCCCTATCCAGGACCATGTATCTGGGGGACAGCTTTGACGAGTTACCAGCTCATGCGGACCAGCACTATGAAGAGCCAGTATCAAGGGCTCCAATCTGTTTTGCCCCAACCTGTGCAGGATGTCAAAATGAGAATGTTGGACAGCTTGAGACTTTTGAGATTGCTGTGTAAACCAGCACTGAGAGCTCATCAGTTGTATATGTTTAATGAAAGTCTTATGAAGTGTTAAACATTGACGTTCGAAGTTGTATGTGTTCAGAAACTTATAAGAATAAACAGGAGGGAAATGTTGGAAGAATTTATTCTTATTAAAGGTTCCATACATTTATAAGAAACATTATCAACTATAATCCAATATATGCTCGTATTTGATGCCTATTCACATATATTTAGTATCCTGTTTGTTTTATACCATGTAAACTCTTTTTCATATATGTGTGTCTTAAGAGTTATGTATCTTTACCTCTGAGTAAACCATGAACATGCAGAGGGACTTAGAGGATGCCAGATGTGGGGAGGACAGGGCGACCTGACCGAGAATGCGCGGGAAAGGAAAAGACAGGAGGAAACTTCCTCTTCATCATGTGTTTTTAGAATAGTACATGTTTTTCACTTGATTGATTACGGACTTTGTTTTGACACTTAGCTGTGAAGGACAAGCACATACAAACTGTTGCCCACTGCCCATATAAACTGAGATGTTTCACATTTAACTTTGAACAACTCCTCTGTAAGACTTTGAACAAGACTTTGGTCTGCTGTTGTGACTTGTTCCCTTGCTGCAAGAATAAACACCTGCTTTAATTTTTACTACGTCTCGTGATGAGATTCCTTTATTTTTTAAGAGTCTTTTGAGAATTTTTCTAACAGCTCTGTACAGCCTAGAAGTGCTTACTGGCACTTTAATACTTCTTTGGTGCATGATGTGTTTTAGTGATGTTTTTAAGTTTTTCTGGGCATGCAAGACCTCTTTCAGATCCTTGCAGCAGTGGTGGGACATGGGGAAAGTACAAATTCAGCTTTTGTGCAAACAATATACTCAAAACATCACCAGAGACACAACCCTGTCGATAAAAACCTTAGAAAGAGAACTTCTTGAATATCAGAATGTGGCTCACTCCGGAGATCAGGGTCATTTTGAGTATCTGGCTGCAAAAAGAACTGCACTGGCTGATTTTTTAGAGACCAAAGCGCAGGGGGCCCTGGTCAGGTTGCGTTTTCAGAACCTGGAACAGATGGATGTGCCGTCCAAGTTTTTTTTTGGCTTGGAGAAAAAGAATGGTCAAAGGAGGGTTATTCATTCTTTACGCACTGAAGGCGGTTCCTTACAAACCAATTCCTCAGATATTAGGAAAGTAGCAGCTGAATTATATCAGAAACCGTACAGCAGTGACCTGGGCCCTGACTGGGTTGGTGATGACACTTTCTTGGTTGGTCTGCCCCAGGTTCCAGCTGAGCTCCTGGCTGAGCTTGGAGCCAGCCTTACACTGGAGGAGCTAAGGAGCGCTCTCCAGGAAATGGAGTGTGGCAAAGCCCCTGGTCTGGATGGAATTCCAGTTGAGTTTTACAAGTCCTTCTGGCCTGAAGTGGGAGAGGACCTGTTGGAGGTGCTCAATGATAGCCTGATGAGAGGGCAGCTACCGCGGAGCTGTCGCAGGGCAGTTATCGCTCTGCTACCAAAGAGAGGTGATCTCACCGACATTAAAAACTGGAGGCCCATTTCACTTCTGTGCAGTGACTATAAGCTGCTTTCTAAATCTGTGGCAAACCGCTTAAAGAAAGTTTTAGAGTATATAATTCACTCAGATCAGTCATATTGTGTTCCGAACAGAGTCATTCATGATAACATCTCTGTTGTGAGGGATGTTTTAGACTTGGCACAGTTTTTGGATCTCAACATGGGCCTGATCTCCCGGGTAGATCGACCGGGTAGAGCATCGGTATTTGTGGAGTGTTTTAACGGCTTTTGGTTTTAACACGGATTTTATTGATATACTCAGGGTTCTGTACTGTGATGTGGAGAGTATTTTAAAGGCCAGTGGTGGTTTGAGTGCTCCTTTTACTGTTACTAGGGGCATTAGACAAGGCTGTCCTCTGTCCGGGATGTTGTACACACTCACAAAAGAGCCTCTTTTGCATAAGTTGAGACAAGCTCTGAAGGGTGTGTGCCTTCCACACTGCCCGACCTCCGTATGCCTGTCGGCGTATGCTGATGTAGTGACATTGTTGTGTCCTCTAATATAATTAAGGATTTTGAAGCCCTCTCTCCTGAGCGAAGGTCAGGGTGTGCCTGACCTTCCTGAAGGGTTACAATGGAAGAGGGGTGGTTTTAAATATTTGGGTGTGTTTTTAGGTGATGTCACGACGGTATGCAGGAATTGGGACGGAGTCCTTGAAAAATTCCGGGCCAGGGTCGATCGGTGGAAGTGGCTACGGCCTAAAATGTCTTACAAGGGGCGTGTTCTAATAATTAACAACATAGTAGCTGCTTTCTTCTGGCACAGACTGGCCTGTATGGACCCTCCTCCGAGTCTGCTGCGGGAACTGCAAGCCCTTCTGGTCAACTTCCTCTGGAACGATCTGCACTGGGTTCCACAAGCGATCTTGTTCCTGCCCAAGGCAGAGGGCGGGCAGGGCCTTATCCACTTGCAGAGCAGGGCTGCAGCTTTCCGGCTGCGGTTCGTACAAAGGCTCTTGGCTGGACCTTCTGATGCAGCCTGGAGATCTGCTGGTTGTGGAATTCTGAGGACTTTTGGGGGCTTGGGCTTGGATAAGTCCCTTTTCCTGATGGAGCCATGTGACTCTTTTATCTCTGCACTCCCACCTTTTTATAGGAACCTTCTCAGAGTATGGACTCTTTTTAAAGTACAGCATACTGACTCAGAAATCTCCCTGGCTTTTGCAGGAGCCCCTGGGAAGCAGGACGCACCGTGGCATGTCATGGTGTGGATCATCTGCTTTTAGGCAGACTTTTTCAGATGCAGGCATTGTGACTGTTAAACACATTCTTGATCTAGCTGGACCAGACCTTGGAGATACGAGGAGGGTGGCAGATCACCTTCAAATCAGATCAGTTCGAACTGTTGCCCGCCTTCTTGAAGGGTGGCGCTCAGCTTTTATGCTGGAGGAGCTGAGACTTCTTAAACAGTACTGTGCAGGTGTGATTGCCCCTGACACTGCGGACTCTTTTCCAAGTTTAATAATTTCACATGATCTGGGAGAAGAGACAGGCCCCCTATTAGGTCATGGTGCATCAAAAGACTTGCTCTAACAATTTGTTAATGGTAAATGTTTGCATCATGCCTGTGTTCAAATTTTTAAAAAGGGAGCTTTGAGTGTTAGATCTCACACGCCTTGGCGATCAGTTCTGGGTCTGAATAATGATATAAAACCCGAATGGACGGCCCTTTACAAACCACCATTGGCTAAACGAGTGAGTGACCTACAATGGCGAATTTTACATGGTGCGGTAGCAGTTAATACTTTTGTGTCGATTTTAAACCCAGAGGTCAATCATTGTTGTCCATTCTGTGGTCAAAGGGAAACAGTTTTTCACACCTTTCTGCACTGTGTCAGACTTAAACCCCTGTTTGTGCTGCTCCAGTCCATGTGTTTGTGTTTTAGTAGGGTCTTCTCTGAGAAGGATTTTATTGTTGGTTTTAGGTGTACGCAGTGCCAGCAAAAGGTTTGCAAGTTATTAAACTTTATAGTAGGCCAAGCTAAAATGGCCATTTGTGTTAGCAGGTGAAATAACAAGGGGTTGATGTTGTACAAGTGTTTACAGTTCCAGGATTTACATTGACTTTTGTTTTTATAAATGAATGCAGGACTTTGGTCCCTTTGAGGAAATGTGGTGCTGTAACTGTTGTCTCCAGTGAATTGGTTTTTTACATTTAAGTGTTTTTTAAAACCCCTTTTTTAATGTCATTATTTATTGATTCATTATTGTACATATGTGTATACATGTTGTCTTTTTTTCCATTTTTTTTTCTTTGGTGTTGAAGTTATAGAAGTTTCTTAGTGCTTTATTTTTCAGAGTTTTGAGGTACTCAGCTGTTTTATACTCACATTTTAGTGCTAAAGAGCAGTGGAGTCTCTACTTGTTTCTGTAACTTCTTGCCTGTAAGTGATATATTCTTTTTCAGTATTGATGATTTTATAAGGGTTCATTCTTGTTGCTAGTGTGTGGCTGTGTTGAGGGTCTGGATCTGTAATATCGATAACCGTTAGTCCACTGAGCTTCATGAGCATTTGGACTTCTGATGATCTCCTCCTCCTTACTCTTCAGGGCTTTATAGTGCAGGGAGTTCGGCTCACTCTATTTCAGGTGTTGCCAGAATTTTAGGGATCTTTTCTGAATATCAATAATGAATGGAAATTGACCTAACTCTGTTCTACAAGCCGTATTTGGTGTATTTCTATGAACTCTGAAGATTTTCTTGCAAAATTCCATGTGCAGTGTTTCAATTGGATGCTCATTCCAGTTTTTGTAGTCGTGTTTTGTGAGAGGACCCCAAACTTCACTGCCGTATAGAGCAACTAAAGCTTGATTTGAATATCTTAAACCAAATATTAATTGGAATATCAATCTGCAGACCTTTTTGAATTGAAAAAAGTCGCTTTCCTTGCTTTTTCCTTAAGTTTTCCTAGTAGTTGAATATTATTACTAAGTAAGAGTACGTGTTTGTTTGTTTAATGCTGGATTTTCCTACTGTAAAATTGAAACTGGATTTTGAGCGAGCTCTGTTTTGAAATATGATAGGGTAGGCAGAATGAGTTTAGCAGGGTCAGGCTTTGTTGTAGGGCTTCTTTCGTGGGGGACAGGAGGACCAGATCATCAACGTACCTTAGGCATTTTATTTCAGTGTTGTCTAAAGTGAGTCCCGCGAATTTTGATTGTTGTAAAGTTACTGCAAAAGTGTTCATATAGATATTAAACAGTGTAGAACAACCTTGATGTTCTCCACGTAGTTGAGGAAAAAAATCTGTCCTTTTATTTCCAATTTTAATTGTACTTTTACTATGAGTACATTGATTTCATTAATTCTCATGTTTTCCCTCCTATTCCACTTTCAAGGAGTTTGTATAATAAACATTTATGCCACGCAGTCATTTCATCTCTTTTACTCCGTGTCTCTTGTACAATCAAAATGTCAGTTTCTCTAATTTCCTTTAGAAAATCAGGATTTCAGCTTTTCAGACCAAAATGGAGTTCAGGTCCTGAATATTCCAGTGTGAGATACTAAAATATTTAATTTAACTATAACAAAAAACTTTTCTGCATTTTGTAGATGAGAGGAAAACAGAAACATTTGATATAAGATTTTAAACATTAAATTAAAAAATAATAAATAAATATATAAAATTTATATAATAAATAAATGTCCTGAGTATGTGGACATAAACAATGACAATGACAAGTCTCTCACTCTCTGTGTCTCTCTCTCTTTCTCTCTCTGTCTCTCCCTCTTTCTCTCTCTCTCTCTCTTTCTGTCGCTCTTTCTCTCTCTCTCTCTCTCTCTCTGTCTGTCTGTCTGTCTCTGTCTCTCTTTGTTTCTCTCTCTCTCTGTAGGAGGAGATAAAAATGGCGACTGCAAGCGGCAGTAAGTTCAACTTCAGAATCTCAAAAAAGTTTTACTGTGAACATCAGATTTAATATTTTATCAGACACTTTATTTTTTACCGTGACAGAAAACTGTGTGTGTGTGTGTGTTTTCCTACACAGATGAGTTTAAACTCATTGGACCCCGTAAGGGTGAATCATATCCTGGTTCTTCTGCCACTCTCTCCTGTCGCCTGTCTCCTGAACTCAGTGCTGTTTCCATGGAGATCAGGTGGTTTAAGGGGACGGACTGTATTTGCCTCTATAAGAACAGTCAGGTGACAGAGGGGCGGGGCTACGAGGGCAGAGTGAGTCTGTTCACTGAGGAGCTGCACAGAGGAAACGTCTCCTTACAGATCAGAGACTGCAGAGAGTCAGATGGAGGATATTACCTGTGTCAGGTCACTGATGGAAACACAACAGAGGAGTGTACAGTAAGAGTGTGTAAGTATTACAGAAGTTCACTGAACATGTTACAGGTCCTCAGGTCCAGGACTCAGATTAAAAGTTTGTGGAAGTGTTGGTCTGATTTTAACAGAGAAAACACAGACAGGAGACATTAGTGGTGTTCACCCGTCCAGACATTCCTTTATCTGAGATTTTTTAATTTAATTTTTAATTTACAATTTATACACTGTTCAGTTTTACAACTTATATTCTCCAACTTTTTAGCAAAAATAAAGAAAAACATCTCCAGGATACTCTTGTTTACTATTATAACATAATTTATCTATTTTTCTGATTTATATTTCCAGCAGGTTCAGTTTACCCAGAAAAATCATCAGATTGAATATTATATTTATTTCTCTTTCTACTGTGACCATCTGCAGAATTTACACCTTTTACACCACAAATAAATAATATAAAAATAAATAGAACTCAAAATTCACATCTGAGCTTCCTGTATGTAGGAAAAATATCATTTTCCAGAAAACTGTTAAACTGGCACCAAAACTGTATTTTCAGCTTCTTATCAAATCCCAGGAACAAATACATCAAATGAAATGTGCTGGTTGTCGGCTGTAGAGACAGGAAAGCTCCATTTTAATGAACCACATTAGTATCAGAACTAACTCAAATCTCACAGAACTTCACAGCACAGGTTTCCTGTTTCAGCTCCACATTTGAGTTAAACTCCATTTTAACTATTTGGAGTTTTAAACAGTAGTTGTTCACTGTACTGGTCTGTTTTTATCAGGAATAAACATACAGGAGACATTAGTGGTGTTCTCTCATCCAGACATTCCTTTATCTGAGGAAAATCCTGTGAGAGTTAAAACTAACGTTCAGCTCTAGTGATAAAACATGACTCTGCACCTCCAGTGTTTATTAAAGAGAAATAATTCATACTAACCTTCAAACAGAAAGAGAGAACAGACAGAAAAGAGAAACCCAGATGTTCAGAATGGTGTTGTGTCCAGATAAAGGAGGTGAAACATACGGAGGATAAATGATGTGAAGTGGAGTGAAGGACAGACGGAGCTTTTCAGTGAATAAACAGTGACTCTGTTTCTCACTCAGACACAGACCTGAAATGAACAGCCGGACTGGAGCTTCTGGCCTTTTTACTCTAACTAATATGTTTCAGACAACACTTGTGTGTGTGTGTGTGTGTGTGTGTGTGTGTGTGTGTGAGAGAGAGAGAGAGAGAGAGAGAGAGATTTACTAATTGATGGTTTTATGATCAGGACTCACTGAGGTTACAGACTTTTCAGGTGAATGATGTGAATAAACTCAGTTTAGATAAAGAGATGATTTTTACTCCCTATAAATCTCTTATGAAGTGTGTGTTCTGCACAGAGAGGAGTGTGTGTTCTGCACAGAGAGGAGTGTGTGTTGTGCACAGAGAGAAGTGTGTATTGTGCACAGAGAGAAGTGTGTGTTGTGCACAGAGAGAAGTGTGTGTTCTGCACAGAGAGAAGTGTGTGTTCTGCACAGAGAAAAGACAATAATAGACAGAAACACATTCTCATATGAGATCACTGACCTTCTTCAAGTGAGAGACCTTTTCTGATAAAGCTGCGTCCAAATGTGTAGTTTATAGTGCAGATAGACCTGATCACCTGATGCTGAGCAGTTAAAGGCAGTGGGTCTGTTAGGAGCTGAGTGCTGCTGCACACGGACAGAGACTGGTTTCAGGTCAGTGTCCATGCGGTGCGTCTTCATTCACACAGACGCTCTGTTTTAGCTTAGCGAC
>JBBPCY010073729.1:0-10125 GCA_037974405.1 Brachyalestes nurse | reverse complement strand
GGCTGAGTTTTATTAGTTGTATGTCTGTATCCCACGAAACTCGCATTTCAACTGTGTCTACCTCATATAATAATAATAAACATATTTTTGATTGATTGACCTTTTTCTTATTATGCGTGTTGTCATTTATTTATTTATTTTGCTTTAATCGAAGGTGAAAATAGACGTACACTAATCTATTGTAATCTTTCACTTTAGAAGGAAGCATTGGACTCGTATTGAACTTGATATGTTAAAAGTTAAAAGTAAAGGAAAATGAGAACTAAAAAATGAAAGTGAGGTAAGGCCAGCCACCTTAATTAATTTTGACGTAAAACAAGTTTTTCATTTATTTATTTTTTACAGTTTGTTTTCACCGTCCTTAAACCACCTTAAACAACTTTAGTCTTGTTTTACACTTGACAAGTGGAAATGTGTTCAGTTGTGTCCTGTGCATCAATCTGCCTTAGTGTCGTGAAAAGGCAAATGGGGGTATAGATCTGAATCTGCTGGGATGGAGAGACCACCAGTCAGCAGTGTTGTTCTCAGCGAGGAATGTTGCTATACATTCCGGGTGGCTCATGGTGACCTTTTTACCTCTGCGATCTCTAAACATGTCACCAAACTTTCTCACACTCGTTTCTGTGGCTGTTTTCGTGACTGCAATCCCGCACTAAATTGAAGCCAAAATGTAAGTGCCCAGTGCCCACTAGCTACTGTCCCTGAATAAACTAATGCTCGCATGTGCTGCTCATAACCTACACTTAAGCCTAAAATTCTCAGCCATAAATCGCACCCTGGACCTTATAAGACCGAATTGCTTGCCACTATAAACACTAAATGGTGTCACAACGGTCCTAGATTCACTAACGCTGAATAATAGAAACCAATCCCCTAATGGGTGAAGACTGAGGAAGGGACACTGACTTTTGTCAGTGGCGATTTTTTTTTACTTCAAAGCTTTGGATTGTGGCTAAAGCTAGCAGCTTGTAAAAGGACCTTGAGGTTAATTATGAGCATTTATACACAGCACAAGGTGTTTATTATAACAGTGAAAACAGGAAAGAACAAGACTGTCCAGCATAAACAGCTGTACAGAGCGATATACCCTGACTTTTGAAAATAAGCCACATGAACAAATCATTTACTAATAGCCTACCTTTACATTTACGCTCATAAGGGTGAAAGATCTGAAAGAGCTCATTAGAATGATTCCATTAAACAACGTTTGTTTCTAATACGGAACGTTTCAGTTGCTGGTTCTTTAAAGAAACAGTTTTGTAAATTAAATGTGTGAAATTGAAGAATTGTTTTAAAAGTTTAAAATGAATCAAATTACTTGCTGACAATGTCTGTTTGTTTGTGTTCTTTTCTCTGTTATAACCCGTTTGAAATGCATAAATTAAAAAGGCAGATATGGTAAATCTCTTTCATATCTCTGTTATATTTGTGGAAGCATAATGGCTTTTTGCTTCTATTCACTCTCTGGGCGGCCTGCACGCTAAAAGAAATGCTACAAGACATCATGTATCACAATGGGTTTTAAAGACAGACATTTTGCGGACCATACGAATAGTTCACAATTCAGGCTACCAATTAGTTGTATTATGTATAACATGCACTTCATCAAATATTGAACATGAGAGCTTATAGCATGGGTGTCCAATAACACAATTTCATAGGACAACGTGTTTAAACTCTAGGTCTTCTCCAAGAAAGTCTTTCCTGACCATCTGCTGGGTCAGTTGGTGTGGATTTCAGTCACGCTGTTTAAAGCGTTTGTCCTGTACCCCCCAAAACGGTCTTTGATCAAATCGCTGTTCCCCGCGGTCACCATCGCGGGCTTGCATTGAAACGCAAAGCAGCCTCACCCACACAGTGGCGAGTTTAACCAGAGGTCACCTTTAACTTTAGGTGAACTCTTACACATGAAGACGTTTTCACACTGACCCAAACATTCGCGTTTCACCCCAAAGACATGACACCAACACATGATATATACATTGTAGCAAATGTCCGGCTTTTGTTTATCTCACACTTTTTTATTAAAGAGACTTGAAGCTACTTGCAGTATGCACACCACAAGATGCTTCATACAATAGTTCAAACCAGGAAGAGCAAGACGTCTCAGCATAAACTGTTGTAAAGACTAGTATAATGCATTCCGGTGCAGTTTTATGGATCATAAAAAAGAAAGATCTAAAACCAACATAAAATTTAGTTAAAATATAGCGAATTATGTCAATATACGCCTATAATTTTGTTATGTTACAGTTTGAGTTTACTATTTGGTCATTTTAGGAGTCTAGAAAGCTGGAAAAGTAGGAGGCCAAAGCACTACTGAACGATCTGCACACTTGCAATGAAACGTCTTAGTACATCCAACATCTATTAGCATAGGAGGTGACGCTTATTGAGAGCTTATTCTTCTCTTTTTTATAAGCTTCTGGTCTAAAGTAAAAGTATAAACCTAAAAACAACAGAGATGTGACAGAATGTAAGGCAGATGCGCCCACCAACGTAACATAAAGTATAGGTGGTAATTAATGGAAAAGGAGCCATTAGGTGGTAAAGTATTAATGGCTTAATTGTATTTAATCACATATACATTTGAAGTAAAATTGTTATGGTATAATAATGCTCTAGAAAAATGAAAGCAATTCACTTTCATACGTTTATGTTTCTTGATTTTAATCCACTTAAGAAGAAGGTGCCTTGTATTGATTTAAATGCTTAAATTACGCTACAGAACTTCTGCTAAAAGTAATACAATGTGTAGAAATAACCTTCTTTCTGTAGAGTCAGGTAAATCACGTGGATTCTCTTATTAATTAATTGTAATTGCATGACAGCGATAATTTAATTCGAAGCCCAATCAAAATCGTGCCCAATCAAAATCTTCCAACACACACCGTACAATCCAAATAGTTAACTTTAAAAAAAACACGCATTGTCTTGAAATCAAGTAAAGGGGATCACACTACGCTTTTTAAGATGAGTGATTTAAGTTAATTTTATTAAGTGACTTTGCTTGATTCATGGCAAAGATTTGTATACTTTTTTAAGATTAAGTTTGAAACGCACAGTGCAGGGACTAAGATTGTGAAAAAACAGAAGTGTGGGGGTTACCCGATGTAGTAAGTAAAATAATACTATCCAGTGAGTACACATGCCCGCGCGCACACGAGATGGTATTTGCGTATTTTGTATTTAAATTTGACATGACATGGAAGCCATATGAGTTTCTAGATCGTCTCTGAGCCCCGGGAGGCATGATCCCTGGTGAAAGGCTCGGGGAACACCTCGGAGGACGCTGACAAGAGGGTGCGGGGGAGGAAGGGGAGTGTGAATAGATCCGGACCGTCTTTTTTACCAATATTTGAGGAAACGACTTTGCCAAAGTTTTTTTTTTCTTTTTTTCCTCTCTCTCTGGTGGCCTCACCGCTTTCCAAAGTTTACGCGGACTTGACAGGTCCATTTCATCCCCGACCTTCTGACGGACTGCCTCAATATTTGCACAGGCGGATGGCTTTGCCCCGAGCCCCGGCCTCAAACAGCTCCGTCTTGCCAGCCCCTCTATCCACGGCCTCGGTTCACCGAGAGTTCAGGCCCAAATTAATTCTAGAGAGGCCTTACGGGTCAGCCTGAGAGAAGCTGCCACTAGCTCCCATCTCAGAGGGGTCAAACGCAGGTCTTTTCTCTCATCGCCACTCTGGGCCTTCACCTCGCCCTGCTCACCCGTCTTATCTTTTTTTTTTTCTCTGTTACTCCCGCTCTGTCCATTCCATCCCCTCTGCCGATTAAAATAACGCATTAAGCGCTTCAGACAACATAATTTCCCACGTTTGTGGCTTTTGAAGGTCAAAACTTACAAGCACAATTTGCAGACTACAGTATATTAGCCTACATGACTGAATACAAGCATTTCTTTTCTGTAGTGAAACCAAATATGGCTATTATGTGTTTTGTAGATATTAATATACTGTCAAATATTTCTGCAAATAATCCTCTTGCAGATATTCCCTACACAATTCATATTAGATATTTTCTAGAATTATTTGGCCTGAGAGTACATAGTGGGAAATTAGTTTCAGGATGCCTTATTCTTTATTCCAAAATCACATTATTCCAAAAAACCCTAATACACTAGAAATCAATACGTGTTTGAAATTAAACATAAGCAAAAAATATTTAAAAAAACATAAACAAACACATAAGAAAATGTTACAATAATACATGACAATATTATCGAGATACCAACAATAACAACAGTAACAACAAAAACAACAACAATAATAATAAGAAGAAGAACGCTTCCTCTAGCTGAATGTGATAAAATGGCAAAAATGGCTGATGACCTCAGTATGACCCCACGCTGTACAGCCACACGGAATATAACTCGACACAAACTGGACATGAATGTTCTGGCACCGCAAATTTTAATATACAAATACAAGACAATGTCTGCAAGATTCCCTATCTGACAATGATCAACAGACCTTCCACGCATATTTAAAACCATGAATTTCACTGTTAAAACTGTTATGATTTCACTGTTATGATTTCCTTGAAAAAATAAAACTGAAAAAGTCTTTTTCCCTTAAACATGAAAATGATGGGGAAGGAAATACAAAACAGAGCAACTTCTGCGTCCTCTCACATTCTTGGGTGAACTCAGAGCAAGAGGTTATCTGACAAAAATTCCTCAACAGGAGGAGAAGACAACAAGGTGAATGGCACAGGCGGTTTATTTTATTTAAAAAAACACGACATAAAAAAAATCAGTTGGAATACTTTACCTGAATTTCTTTATTTAAAAAGTGGGGGAGTCAGTCTTTCACATTTTTAGAGTAAACTCAGCTTAGGCTGACAGTGTATTTCAACACCTAGTTAAGAACATCACAATCAAGAAAGAACAGAACTGCTCCATGAACTGTGCTGGGCTCTGAAACCCCATGACGCAGGTCACCAACACAGTGTCAGCACACTGAAAAATAAGATGTAAACTAACTTAGTGGTAATGTACGCAGGAATCAGTATCTGAATTTTAGCCTAATTTTAACTGATTCATTATTTTCCATTGCCATTTCAAACAACTGAACTGATGATCAAAGTAAATCTTTTTGACAAATATATGGTTTGTGTCATAAGAAGAGGCCA
Organism: Brachyalestes nurse; assembly: GCA_037974405.1. Taxonomy (NCBI): domain Eukaryota; kingdom Metazoa; phylum Chordata; class Actinopteri; order Characiformes; family Alestidae; genus Brachyalestes; species Brachyalestes nurse. The sequence goes on along the minus strand of JBBPCY010073729.1, from coordinate 4,986 downwards.
AAGGATTGTTGATTAAGTCTTGGAGACCTACTTTAACATCAGCTATGTTACATTTGTGAAAGCTTTCTATTCACTGAAACCTAAAACTAATTGTGGCAATATATGTGAATATGAAAAAAGGAACCCAATTGCCTTACTGTTTTTGAGCATCAATAGAATTGGCATAATAAATACTCTTAAATAAAGTGATGATTAGAATTTGCAGAGCATAGCACTGCTGAATGGCTGAATGGATGGGATGGCATGTTCACTGACCCCTTGCCTTGGACTTAAAGAGGAGGAGTCCCACTCTGTACACAAAAACAAACAACAGCATTGAGCAAAGACTTCACAATGGCCTTATTTACCTCAAGCTAACACAGCATGTTGACACATGCTCTTTATATTTCTGAAGACTAGGAAGATTAGGAAATAATAAACATAAATTTAACAAGCCATTATTATATTTCTTCTCTCCAGGTTTGATACATAACTCAGACTTTCCAATGCTGACAAAGAGGAGACATACATGCTTTGTTCTAGTTATTATCCTTTTCTACAAATGTTTTCTTAGATATTTTGTGAGTATATTTAAAGTTGTTGGTATGAAGGTTTTGCTTCTATGTCAGAGTAAATGTATTTGCTGTAAATATATATATAGCAGGGTACTACTTATTTTTTTAAGGTTAAAAAGGAATAGTTTTTATAGTGTATAGAAATATAGTTAAATGCAAGGAAAAGTCTATAAAATGATAAATATGGACAATAAGTACAGCATACAAAGCTGTAAAAATCATTTTCTTGTTTATTGTATAAAATACAATATAATATCTAAACATTACATTTTAAAACCTTGAATATGGTTCGAAAACAAACTTAGTGGATGGACGTGGAACGAGTTCATCACTATATGTGTGTGCCCTGTGGGTATAAACACATTAAGAGACACCAGTTTGACATGCATGATGGGTTAGGTTGAGTGAACTGCGTTAAAAGGTTTTTAACTCACTCAGAGGGAGAAAAAGTTGGGCCCTGGCCCAGACTGGTTACAAAAAAATTCCTGACAGAAGGGTGTTTTTGTCCTTCATTGTAAAGAAAGGTCTATTGTTTTAATATTAATGATAAGTTACCTGGCCACTTTTAATTTCTTAAAAGTGGCCTAGTAATAGTAAGTCAACAGATCAATATGTTGAAATATATATATTCTGTTGAAATATATATTCTTTTCATTTGAATAAATGCTGTGTTAAAATCACAAGGAGAACTTGATCCTTTTCCATTAATCTTACTCTCTCATTAAAAGTGAGCCTGTATAAAAATCACAAAGAAATTTCCATAATACATAATGAAATGTGTGATATGTAGAGAGAGTGCTCAGAGAAATGTGAAAAAGAAAGGGGGAGAGAGAGGAAGAGAGAGAGAGAAAGAGAAAAAGAGAGAGAAAGACTCAGTAGTTAAAGGGAGAATTGTGACGCCACAGGCAGGCGATTGACTGACTGCCATGTTTTCCCCCTGCAGTGTGTTTGGTTGGTATCCGTGACGGCCCCTCCTCCCTCTCCTCTTCCACTCTTAGCTCTTCTCCTCTGCTTTTTGCCAAGAAAAACATGCAAACGCTTCTGGCCTCTACGTCTACGCTTCTTGACCTACTGCTTCCGCTGCTAACTCATCTTAATGGTCAGGGTAGGCTGAGAGGCTTTGCCTTATGTGTGTAACCATGTAGGATCCAGCAGTGGGCCTAATCAGTAACGTCAACTGGTGCAATTTTTAGAGCATTTGGGCAAAATCAGACTCCAACCACACAGTCATTGTGATACATCCTTAAAAATAAAAGGTCCACTAAAACTAATCAACTTGGACATATCATTTTAGGAGAAACCTTTATTTGTAATCTTTGGGATTTTACATTTTAAAACCATTCCTCACCTTCACACATATTTCAAAAAGGTTAATTTAAGAACCATCTCTTCTAAGACATCCATCCAGTGACTCATGTTTGGCACCTTTATTTTTGAGAATGCAGGGTATTAACATTCCAGTGTATTTGCATAATGGAAGACAACTAAATGCCATCTTTAGTTACTGCCATTTCCTCTTAGAGGGGATGCCTTTCCGACCATGTGTTGATTGCAGTCATTGTTTCAGTGCTTATATAATTTCAAACTTACATCTCGATAGAAGAAACTGTGAGTGTGTGTATGAGTGTGTGTGTGCAGTGATTTAAGAATTGAGAGGATTCATCAGCAAGACCCTCTCCCAAGAGTTTGGTATGTGTGACTGTTCAAGACTGTCAGGAACCCCATCAGCAGGTTGAAGAGATGGGCGTGTATATATGGATGTAATATTTAAAGATCCCTAAGAGATGCTGAGGACAGACTAGACAGGAGGGAAATTTAAGCTCATCTCAAAAGAGACGCTGGAGTGTGTGTGTGTGTGTGTGTGTGTGTGTGTGTGTGTGTGTGTGTGTGTTTGTGTCTGTGTGTGTATGTGTAGCATAATGGAAATAAAAACTCATGACTGTATGTGTCCATAAATGTGGATAATTTTACCTTCCAGAAACAACTAAGATTATACAGTGACAGCTATATTTAAATAAGCCAATATTCCACAAGTGTTTTAATGTAGTCATAAAATATTTTACCCAACCATTCCCAAGGCTTTCCAGGCTATTTTGTTTTGTTCTAATTAGTTGCTTTTTACTGTACCTCATGCAAAAAGCAATAGAGGTTGCAACATTCCTTCCATATGAATCAGCAAGACTAAACTGAAATAGGATGAACAGGTGGACATATGCCTTGCTTTGCATTGAGATCCCAAAAATAATTATCTTTTTACAACTCAGTTTCCATATATTGACTGCATAGGAAATGAATGGTGCCATTTGAACTATGTGAAATTTTAATTGTACATTCCAGTATTTCATACTTGTCTTCGGGTCTTTTTTGCATAACAGCCCTGGGAGTTTATATTTCCACAAAGAAACTGAGCACACTTCATCACATGTTTGTCAACAAAGTTCATAGCTGAGCCATGCACACCAAAGCACACACATTATATATTTGTCTTTCACTCCTCTGTATTATGACCTTTGATTGAACTACCATTGAGCTCACATGCCAGACCTGGATCTGTGCTCCCTGAATACACTCTAGACTCACTCTAGGTGTCTGAGCTTTAGAATTTAAGCAGCAGGACTGCTGGACCTGACCTGAAGCCAGCTTGCTGTTTAAGTGTAATTAGAAACACAACGTTATATCGACACCTCCCTGACAGCTTAAAATGAAGTTCCATATGACAGCAAAGGTCAACCCCACCCAAAAAACTCACTCCTCCTGTCGTTGACACCTCCATATAGAGGCAAGGCATGATAGCAAGCAGAGAAGTTTCTCTCTGTGTGGAAGGACAGAAACACAAGGTGGGCTGAAGGCTCTGGAGGTGTGAAGGGCCTGATCTAGAGGGTAGCTGTTGCTTTTCTTATGTGATTACTTGCCTGTTACATTTATTTATATCTCAATGGCTCATGTTCCACCTGTTCCCTAGATGACTGCCAAAATCTCTTACTGTTCCTCTTTATGTGGTGGTTCAGCTAAAAATTTTCAGTAAGGCATTTCTGAAGTTTGCTTCTTTAGTAGTGGAAGAGAGCTGCAAGATGATTGTAGCTAAACAATAGCACAATTGTCAAAAACCACCTTAACCACATACTTGCTCAAGTCATTTCTAACCCAGTGTGTAATATTGTTATCTGTAACTACTGTTTTTATTTGTTGATTACTGTTTTCAACCAAATGCTTTTTGATAATTTCAGCTTATCACCGTTCCACAAACAATATAAGTCTATTTGAAGTGTGTGACAGAGTCATGAAACAGTAATGTGACTGCACAGACAGAAAATAATTAAAAAAAAAAAGAATCCCAAATGTCTATAATGGATGACCATCACCAGAAACAAGTGCTTAAAAACAGATATACATTAAGACAATTGCAGAAAATCTAAACATGATTGCTACAGAAAAAAATAGCTTAGCAGGTCCCAGGGAGTCTGCCAACATCTATAAATGGGGTTAAACAAGAACTGTTAAACATGCAGGCAACCATGACCCTGCGGTTAAAATGAGATTGGAACAACAAGCCAAAAATGCTTTCTGCACTAGTAAAACAATCCAAAATGATATTCTGACATGTCTGTCTGAAATTGTTGCTGAAGAGATCATGCAATAGGTTAAAGAGAGTGTGTAGTTTTCAGTCATAAATGACAGCCAAATATGCTTTCTATGTCACTGTAATGCCCATTGCTTAAACCTTGTCGCAGTCTAAAGTGTACCTGATGCTGGAAATTTCTTTTCTTTACTAAAACAATTATGCACATTCCATCAGAAATGGCTGACAATACAGCAGGAAATGTTTGATGTGGCACCAAGAGGACTGTAGTGCCTTAGCAATACACTTTGGCCTTTTAGACATTTATGTTAACGGCATTTAGCAGACACTCTTGTCCAGAGGGACGTACATTAGCATTTAAGTGGATCACATCCAATCTTCATGACTGTAACGAACCTGTCAATACCTGTCAAAAAATGTGTACATAAGTAAGGAAATACAGTTAAGAAGGGAAGTGCTCTAGGGTTTTTCCCCTAAATATATAGGAAAAGATGTATAAGAGATAAGCAAGAGGACTGGTTAGTCACCAAGGTGCTCCTTCAAGAGGTAGGCCTTCATACCACGTTTGAAGATAGCAAGGGACTCAAGATGAGCAGTGCTTGAAGCTCTGAGAGGACACAAAGTGACACGCTGCTTGATCAGTGATGATAAGGAGTAAGGAGGTGCAAGTCCATTCTTGGCCTTGAAGGCAAGTGTTAAGGTTTTGAACTTGTGAGCGGCCACAGGGAGCCAATGAAGGTTACACAGTAGAGGCATGGTGTACACTGCCCTTCAAAATTATTGGCACCCCTGGTTAAGATGTGTTAAAAGCCTTAAAATAAATTCAATTTTTATTGCAGAAGCATACTCTCA
>JBBPCY010073728.1:0-10125 GCA_037974405.1 Brachyalestes nurse | reverse complement strand
AGCGGGCAGCCAGGAACACAGCGCCCGGGGAGCAGTGTGTGGGGACGGTACCTTACTCAAGGGTACCTCAGTGGTGCCACTAGCAGTCCTGGGATTCATACCCTTGACCTTCTGATCACAGGGCCAACACCCTAACCACTAGTCCACCACATAAGCAAGTCTATTAGAGATCACTGAACAATATTTGAGATGAGTGTGATTTAGGTGTAGAAGCTTCACCTGTCAGGCATCAGAGCAGGTGTGACGCAGGCGGCCAGCAGGAGTTCGGTCAACGTGTCGTTCATGTCCTTCCTGCTGCAGCTCATGTACATCTCCTCCATCTGCCCGCTAATGGACCCCATGTTGGGTTCACTCAACCTGTCAATCATAAACCATCATCATATGTCATATTATCACCAAGCGGACTAATACAAACAGTGAAGTGGCACCTTATAGTCACGCGTGAACACAGCACAGCACACGGTGTGAAATTCTTTCTCTACATTTAACCCATTCACAAAAGTGAAGCAGGGGGCTGCCACCAATGAGGGGTGTCAGGGAGCAGTGTGTGGGGATGGTACCTTACTCAAGAATCTCTCAGTGATGGCACTAGCAGTGCTGGGATTTGAACCCACAACCTGATTGTAAGGATTGCAGGAATCTGGATAAATTGTGTGATTTCCTTCATACCTGCCAACCAGATCTTCACCAAAGGGCAGCAGGGGGTCATTCTGATCAAACACACTATTCCGCTTCAGAAAACTGAAGATGAGGTGAGTGTCTGGTAGGTTAGAATGAAAACTTGCAGCCATGCCAGCCGTTGTCATCCTGGACTCTGAGGTCATCAATCCGGTCCTGGACTTTGAGATGGAAAATTCTCAAACTCTGCAGGAGTCCAGCATTCCTGGACCCGAACTGATGACTCGGCTGCAGACGGCAGGGATGCAGTCATGGGCACCCCAGACTGGAATCAGTAAGACTGCATGTGTGCTATGTTTGAATGGTGCTGCGTCAATGTACTGCAGTACAATGCTGTGCAAATGTCTTGAGCCCCTTCAAATTTTGCTTCCAACGACCCAGACCTTCTTGTATTTTAACATAGTTTTGAGGAACAGTTCTCCAGGGTTCCTGAAGGACTTTCAAAACTCTCATTTACAGTCCAGTCTCCTGATTTCTATGGACCACTAGTTTCTTCTGAGAAACCCGGCCTTGGATAAAATTCTCGGCTGGATGAATCTGCCATGAAAGCTCATTATTTTGTCGTAACTTAGTGACTACATTTTTTATGCATTCTTTTGTTTTACTTCCTACTTCTTCTATCCTTCTTAATTTATTAACATTTTTATTCTCTTTCTACCCTTTACTTAATTACTTCTCCTTGCGACTTTTCTTCTCGGATAACGTCCCGCATCGTCATCTCCCTCCTGACTCTTCACAAACTCATTCACAGACTGCGTGAACTCATTCTGCAGCTTGTTTTTCTGTTTCCCTCCGAAAGAACACCCTTTAGGCTTCATCTTTAACTCGTTTAAAATCTCTTTAACTCTCTATCACATGCCACACTCCTGTGTCTCCTCACTAGCTCGATTAAACCTTATTTAGAGAAAAAATCCCTTCAAAAACATTGTAAATCGAATCTTTCTGTAAGGCATATTGCATGACTTTGGTCTTTGATAATGAAGTTTATAAATAAATCTGATTTGAGTAATGATGCTTCTGTAAAATCACAGCCGTCTGTGGTTCCACAGGTTCAGTAAGACGTACCGGTTTATTAAACCTTTCAGGGTCTTTTTCAGCCTCTCCAGCTCAGCCTTGCGTTTGCTGTCCGCTGCTTCCCGGAGGTGAGGGGGGACGTATTTGCCCAACGTAGCCGAGTTCTACATGAAGGGGTTTAAAAAATACAACAGCAACAGTGAGACCAAACAACACAACACATCCCTCCAATTGATGACCTTTCAATTTTATGCACATCATATTCAGAATCACTAAAACGAATTATGCACAGACCAGCCCTCCATTAGGTCCACCTACCATGTACAGTACTGTGCAAAAGTCTTGAGCCCCCCTTTTCTTTACATTTTGCTTTGAATCACCTCAAGCTATTTGGGTATTTAAGTAATTCAGTAAAAGTCAAATAAAGGTTGAACCTAGTTCATGGTCTGTGTGTGTTTTTAAGGGCCACTGGCTTTAGAAGACATCGACCTACTGGGGCTGTCACATTCTTAAAAAATTGCTGATTAAAAATTATCTTCGATAAATTTGCTTAGTCATAACTCACTTCTTAGTGCATAAAAGTGCATTAAATGTCTAGAATTTGACTCTAGGAGTCAGACCTGCACTGTTACAGATTCTCTCACCTTAGAAAGGAAACTTATTAGACAACTTATTAGTTGTTCACTCAAAAACACTTTCCCGTTTAACAAGAATATAAATCTGGAGTTTATGAATAAAACGAATAACCAGTGATGTGCAAAAATTTTGACTGGTGTAGATTTACTCAAAGACTTGCCAGCTGTTCACTGTTAGACTTCTCTTCCTCTACATCGCTTTTCACACCCTCATCTTCTGGAACAACTTCATCATCATCATTATCACCACCCTTATCTTCTTCCTCCTCTTCATCATCATCATCATCCTGATCATCTGCTTCCTCTTCATCATCATCCTGATCTTCCTCCACTTCATCATCATCTTGTTGTTCTTCCTCCTCTTCGTCATCATCATCCTGCTCTTCCACTTCTTCCTCCCCTACGTCCTCCTCAATCTCATCACCACCATCATCTTCATTTCCTTCCTCTGTATTCACATCTCCCTGGTCTTCCTCCTCCTCCTCCTCTTCTTCACTGTCTCCAAGCTCCCTCAGTCTCTCCAGTTTACCCTCCTCCTCCTCTCCATCCTCCAGAAGCTCCGCAGACGCTCCAGGCTCCAGAATTCCCAGGATGTAGTCCAGCCCATCTTCTACGAAGGACTGAGGAAGACTCCGCTTGTTCTTCCTCTTGTTGAGGCCGAGCCTCTTCTCCAGCCTCTTGATCTCCTTGTCTTCGGCCTGGTTGGCCTCCAGCAGTGCTCTCCTCCTCATCGCCACGTCCAGCTTGGCCTTCTTGCTCTCCTGTGGCACTGAGTCATCAAAGTGAACTTTCCTTTTAGGCTTCTTCTCTGGAGGTTCTGGAGTTTCTGGAGCTTTGGGTTTAGCTGAGCTTGGTTTAGGAGGTTTCGAAGGTTTAGGAGGACCTTTCTCAGAGGGATCAGGCTCCTCAGCCCTACCTGGACCTCTCAGTTTTGCTTTCCGGGCTTTTCTCTTCTCTTTTCTCTTCTCCTTGCGACTTTTCCTCTTGGAAAAGCTCGCCATCCTCTCGTAACGTCCCGCATCGTCATCTCCCTCCTGATTCTTCACGAATTCATTCACAGACTGCATGAACTTCTGCAGCTTGTTTTTCTGTTTCCCTCCGAAAGAACGCCCTTTAGGCTTCATCTTTAACTCGTTTTAAATCTCTTTAACTCTCTATCACATGCCACACGCACGTGTCTCCTCACTAGCTCTATTAAAGCTTATTTAGAAAAGCAAATGCCTTCAAAAAACATTGTAAACAGCATATAAACACGTGGATCACGGAGGACGCCATACTGCTGAGCTCCTTCTTCCACTACGAGACATAGACAGAGCGCCACACCGCCACCAGCAGTCTGCTCGGGGCATCGACCGAACTCTTCAGCTCCAGTACCGTTCTGAATTAATGCAATATCTGAACTGTATTCTAGCAGCAGATTTGTTCTTGACATATTGGTAAAACAATAATAAATGAATTAATAAAACAAAACATGCAAAACTATTATATTTAACGCTATTGTCTGTTTTGGACCATTTGTCATTGGTATGTAAATGAGTGACTTCTCAATGTGCCAATCAGTGAAGAGTAGGAGAAGTACGAGCCAATGGCAGCGAAGAGGGGGGCGGATCCTGCCGGAATACGGGTGAGATTAGAGATGGTGGCGATTCCGTGACCACGTGTTTGTGGAGTGAGACCTCCAGGCCGGGAGGTGGACCTGCTCTCGGCTCCTCACGAGAGGAGGAAGGGAAGATGAGAGGAGCTGCTGGAGGTACAGTGGGCTTTATTCTCTGGGGGTGTTCTGGAGGGGCTGCTATAGGGGGGTCTGACCCGAGGAGGCTGGGGGTCTTCTGGAGGGTCCGCTAGAGGATCTGACACGCTTCTGCTGTTTTGGAGTGACGTCATCAGGTCCACCCTTGTGTGTTGTCTTCTTCCATGGCAGAAAGTCCCCAGTTCTGTCTGTTTTAGTGTCTGTCTCTCCTCCTCCAGCTGTCTGTGCGTCAGACACACAGGGACTGAGCCTTGGGTGGGCAGGGGGGCGGGTGACTCAATACACTGGCCTTTAAGAACCGTTATAACGGATTTATAATGGGTTTGTAACAAGTTTATAATGAGGTTATAACAGGTTTCGAACGGATTTATAACGACTTTATAATGGATTTATAACGGCTTTATATAAACATAATACATATGTCTGTCTGTCTAGCTATCATTCTGTCTGTCAGTCAGTCTGTCTATGTGTGAGAAAAACACTCATCTAAACAATTTTTAAATATTATTTTGTGTCTAAAGCTTTATATATACAGTATGTATACTATGTTTATATGCACGTGTGTGCAAAGCATGAATATTAGAATGCAAATATCATTAATACAGTATACAGAGGTTTTTTCTCTTGGTGTTCTGCCCATGCTGCTCTTCTCTCTTTTTCTTACTAATACACTCAATGTACACTTATTTTCACCACAATCTCATCCCTGTGTGCTGAGTCTAAATGAGGTCACTTTAGTCACAGTTCCCATGGAAAGACAAACCAGCCGAGCTGGCTCTGAGACCGAAGCCCCAGTCATCCCTGCTCTAGCAGTAATGAACCATAATTCATCACGAAACCTGCATTTTGATCACAGGTTCTCATTTATTTCAGATTTTTTTGGATTTCTTTTCTATTACCATGCTTGGTAGGTTTTCAGTTTCCTGTCCTTTCAGAGTTTCAGCTGCTGCACTAGCACTAGTCCTCTGGAACTCTTTTTGAGGTCTTGTCTGCTTGCATGTTACTTCTTCCTTCTTCTTCCTTCTTTTTGATGAACGAACAGGTGCTTGAAAGCAGGGGATTCTCCAGTCATGGGTTCAAACTTGCTTGCAAATTCATCTTTCAGTGGCTGCAAATGCATTTTCTTTCAATCATCAATGGCTTGATCTACAGCTTTGATGAGGATCTCAGGAGGTTCTTCTGCTTCCTAAAGGTACTTGGTCTAGAGGAACCCTAATATGGAACTTGCAGCACATTTTGATGTTCCAGTGTATCTCAGTTTGGTAGCAATACAATTAGTTTTTTGACAATAATTGAGTTTCTGACTCAGGTTTATGGCCGGTCATCCCTAAACCATGTCCATGGTGTCGAACCGGCGGAACGTTTTTCTGTCAGAGCAGATTATTATTTAGAGTCTTGTTTAATGTTTTCTCAGCGTTCTTTATCCATGAGAGGAAAACAGAACCCAGAGAACTTGTTAGTGACGTCCTGAATCACCTTCATGTTTCTCACAGAGTTAAAGATAAATTTGTTAGAGTCGTAGAAAACTCCCACTGAAGTTCATCTTCAGCCCAAACAGACAGTCCAGCTTGTACTTCATCGACTTTCTTGTTTGTTTGTTTGTTTTAAATTGTAATATAAATACCCAATAGTCTCTTTCCAAGTCCATCTGTTGTCATGACCTGCAAGTTCCTTGGGTTCGGGTGCTTTATTTGTAATAGAAAAAACATTTGTTTGTGTTATGAATTACTTTTGAATCACCAAATAAAGCCGTTCCAACTCAATGTGTTGCTTTGAGGAATGTCTTTATTTAGAGATGATTCAAAAATAATTGATTTGACTGACTGGTCTGTTTGTGGTCAATATGCTTAGCATGGTATCGATCTAACACCAGGGTTTCTTCTCTGTGGCTTTCTTCTCTGCGTATGTTCACAACTGAAGGAACGTGTGGCAGGCTGAGTTGGTGCTGACACAGTGGGCATCACCTCACTGGACATTTAACTTCCCATATCCTCTCTCTCCTAGCTTCTCCTCCCAGTTTAGTGGTTATATTGGTCTCGAGTTGTTCTCTATGCTGAGTCTGTTATTGCATGTAATAGAAATGCAAGTAGTGATATTGCACATGATAAGACTTTTACACATAATGATAAATGGCATAAAGTTCCACTGAATGGAACCTGAAAAAATTCAGAGACTCTGTCACCCATCAGTCTCTTTATTATTATGTACTATATGTATAATATTTGTATTATTGTGTGCCAATGCCCTTGTACAATCTTGTACAATATCACTACTTATGTTACTATAATATGGAATAACAGACTTGTTATAGGTAACCACTCCAATCCACTGTTTGTGTTAGTTAGTAAACCACTTTAGTGGTCATTTTATTTAAATATCTATAGTTTTTATATCCATTTCCCTTACTGACCACTGCACTTTGTGTATATAGTTGTGTATTTAGTAGAGAGTATTTTCTGGAGAGTTTTACTTTAGCCTTTCTTCTTTTTTTGTCCTCCAGGAGTGAATGGCGTCCCCACTGTTCAGTGAGATGAAACCCAGAGATATCAGAACGTGAGATTATGGAGTCTGGAATAAGCTCAGGTTCTCAGCAGACATCCTCTGGTCCTCCCCTCAGGGATGCATTTCACAGACAAACCCGGAAAAATGCAGACACTGAGAGGAATCACCGCTGCTTTGAATGCGGGAAGGGTTTTACCCGCCAGAGTACTCTCCATCGACACCAGCTCATCCACACCGGAGAGAGACCATATTACTGCACACAGTGCGGGATGAGTTTCAATGTGCTCAGTAATCTCCAAACACACCGGCGCATCCACACGGGAGAGAAGCCGTACAACTGCTCAGAGTGCGGGAAGAGCTTCACCCGACAGAATGTCCTCCAGAGACACCAGCGGACTCACACGGGGGAGAAGCCGTACCAGTGCCCTGAGTGTGGGAAGAGTTTTAACCAGCAGAGCCACCTCCAGCTCCACCAGCGTATCCACGCCGGCGTCAAACCATACGACTGCACGGAGTGTGGAATCAGTTTTACTAGACTGAGTCATCTCCAAAGACACCAGCGCATCCACACAGGAGAGAAACCGTATTACTGCTCAGAGTGCGGGAAGAGCTTTAGGCACTCACACACTCTGAAGACGCACAAATGCACTGAGATGGTGGTTAAAATTAATGACACATGAGCATGTCAGATCGTTCAAGGTTACTTTATTCTTATCAGCTACTGTGTAAACGTACATTCCACAAAGTTACAACAGAAACAACAGGGCGGTGGTGGTGGCCCAGTGGGTGAATACTTGCCTCAGGACCAAGAGGTCATGAGTTTGAATTTTACCTTCAGCAAACCACCATTGGGTTCCTGAACAAGACCCTTAACCCCCAAGTTGTTCCAGGGAGACTGCCCCCTGTAGTTAGGATGTTGTGATAAAATCGTCTACTAAATGCTGTAAATGTAAATGTAAATACAATAGACTATATAGCAATGTAACAGTATAGAGCAAATGGAGTGTAAACCTTCTAGAGTGACTAGTGTTGCACCATAAGTATGATATTCCAGAAGGGGCGACATTAAGCCACATTAAGTGAGTGTGAATTTTAAGCTTATAAAATAACAAGACATAAGTGTGTCTGTTGTGTCAGTAAACAGAAGGTAAAGTGTAGGTGCCAAATCCCAGAGTTTAATATAAGAACTATATATAGTATAAAATGAGGTACGACACTGGAATGTTGCAGCTTTTATTAATATGAATGATGTGTTATTGCCTCTAATTTAAGACGTGGCCATGTTATTGTGATTTAATGTCTGATTGTAATAGTAATGGTTATTTCTGTGTGCGTATTCTTTGAGCCAGAAGATCATGACCACATGTCTAATTTGCTTTTGGTCTTCCATGTGCCACCAAAACAACTTCCTGAGAATCTGGCAGTTTTAAGTCATGTATGTTGAAAGGTCGAACCTCCAAATTGTTGTTCTACCCACAGATCTATACATTTAAGACAATCACTCCTAAACAGTGTGCCAGGTCCCATGTTCTGCTACATGAGGCTACTAGCATTAGGGAATATATTCTACAAGACCTCTGAGAGTGCCCTGTTGAATCTGTTGCTTTTAATCTTGTAAGTTGAAGTATGGAGCCTCCAAATTAGGCCAGGTTGTCTGTCACATTATAGAGATCCTTGATGACATTGAAATTTGAAGAATTTGGAGATCATGGCAATAATTAGAACTTCCTAAACAGTGTGGCAGAGCCCATATCCTGCTGAAAAGCTAGAGCCATTAATGTAGACCATTACCATAAAGGGCTGTATGTGGTTCACAGTGATATTTAGGTAGGCTGTGTGACTGAAGCTTTGTTGTGACACAAGTTTTCATTAAAAAAATGATTCTGCCAGTAGACCTTCTGTAAGTGTTTAGAAGACCAGATAATCTCAGAGTTTGTGGTTTGTCTCTCCTCAGACCAACCAAGACCAAACTACAAGCTGTAAAGATTTGGTCCCTGCCAAAGTGTCTTAGTTATTTATGCCTGTCCGGTGTGAGCCAACTGTTCACTTACTGCCTAAAGTATCACAGACCTTGAGATGCACAGTTGTATCCAGATAATCAACCTTATTGGTTTGATCTTTGAGTGGTCTTATTTTGGGTCATTAGTGAATGGTGTGAACCATTAGTATTTTAGTATTGTACCATTAGTATTTATTATTTTACCTTTATATTCTTAAAATGTAAGGATTTTAATCCAATTATCCAATGTTAATCCCCAGCCATTAGTTGTCAGATAATACTGGGTAATATAGATGGCTAGTTTTTCTGACAATAAAAAAACACTGAGGGGGCTTTTTTTTTTAATAAAAATGCTTTTTTGGTAAAAGCATACCTAATGTCACAGGGGATCATTTGGGTCAGGAGGTTCAATCAGTTGGATCAGGTGTAGGTGTGGGTTAACCTGCCAACCTGTCTTCATTATATACAATTTTCTAAATCACAAAGGATCCCAGGGTGTCAGTAAGCATCTGAGTTATCTTTTTTTTGTTTAAAGAACCCAAATGAATGTTATGTGAACTGGATAAGGCAAAAATAAAACTTCAATGTGCAACTTTATGAATTTTGAAAACAGAACACACCATTCCAGCATAAGAACCTCATCAATACTGTGAAACATGGTGGTGGCAGTCTCACAATTTGGAAATGTTTGGTTAAAACTGGAACAGTATAACTTGTCACCATTTGATGCTACTATGAATTCTGGACTGTATCGGGAAATTCTACCGGAGAAGTTGAGTTTTTGTGTTTTTCAATGGCCAGATCAAAATCCAACCTCAGTTGTGGTGGAATCTGGAGTTCACACAAGAAAGACCACAAACGTCACTATAATGAAGCATGTCTGTGAAGAGGAATGGGCCTAAATTCCCTCAAGTTAATATGTTAGAAACATTCCTGGCATTACCATTAAGAGGTATAAATCCACTTTATTTTAATCAACAACTGTGTACAAGTTCATAGTGAGAATTAGTGAATAAATGGTCCATGATGATCACAGTGCACATATAATAAACAGTACAGGATAAAAATGCCACACAATAACAACCTAAAGAACAAACATTGGACATGAGACACAATACAGTATAAACAATAAAGAATCCAACTACACCTAGTGAATGTGTAGACGTAATACAAAAGATGCTTTTACCTGCATACTTAGCCTGGTAGGTTTGCTCTGACACTGCCCTGCGCCACACGTAAAGTTTCTTCTTCTGTTTTAGCCTATGAGCTAAGCTATGAGCTAAGGAGGCCTAGTCTACCATGCCTGTAGGGAGTTAGCGACACCTTCAGTCTGAATTAATGCATTACATGTAATATTAGTTAGGAAACATACATTTCTGTTCCGTGTTTTTTTCAGAGTCCCTTATCCAGAGCGACCTATATTCGTGCTCAAGTAGTCTACGTCTGTTGCTTACACTAAACTCAAGAATTATCATCTGCTATTCAACCATAGTGCTGCGTGCTCGGTACCCCTAACATCAGTCCAACAATATCTAAACACATGACAG
>JBBPCY010073727.1:0-10125 GCA_037974405.1 Brachyalestes nurse | reverse complement strand
CTGATTTAAGAGTTTCTTTAGAGGGTCGGGAAGTAACTAGTAATCTAACTAGTAATGTAACTAATTACTTTTGAAATCACATTAGTAATATGATTACTTTTATAGGGAGTAATCAGTAGTTCAATTACTTTTTTAAAGTAACTTGCCCAACACTGGCCAGAAGTGCCACCTGAGTGTGTAGAATACCAATCCTAAACTAGGAAGGCAAGTTGTAGACATTAAAAGGGAGTCAGAAGAGGTAAGGCATGCAGCAGTGAGCAGGCTGTCCCTTCAACAACGTGTATAAGTTTCTGCTCAAGCTCCAGAAGAAGACATCACTCCAACCAAAGCCATCCCCAGCTTTTGCACAGTTGTGGCAAAACATTCTGAGAATGACACAAACTTTGGTTTTAACAAAGTTTGCTGCATCAGTGTTTTTAGGTCTTTTTGCCAGATGTTTGTATGGCGTACCGAAGTATAATTACATTGGCTCTTTTTCAAGACGTCTGCTGTTGGTTGGAGTCTGTCAGAATTTGAGGATTTTTGTTTGTCCACCCAGCCATTGAGGATTGACAATAAGTTTTCAAAGGGATTAAAGTCTGGGGAGTTTCCTGACCATTGACCCAAAATTTTGATGTTTTGTTCCACAAGCCAATGATCACATTTGCTTCATGGTACAGTGCTCCATCATGTTGGAAAAATTATTGTTCTTCACCAAATTGTTCTTCATCAAACTGGTTGGGAAAAGTTGCTCTAGGAGGAGGTTTTGGTACCATTAATGGCTGTGTTCTTTGGCAAAATTGTAAGCCCAATCTCTTGGATGAGAAGCAACCCCACATAACGAACTGTCTCATGCTTTACTGTTGACACAGGACTGATGGTAGTACTCACCTTTTCTTCTCCGGACATTCATTTTTCCACATGCCCCAAACAATAGGAAAGGGGCTTCATCTGTTATGGAAAGGTACCAGCCGCTACACCAGTGTAGCGTGGAGGATGAACCCAGTCGCGTAGTCTTACGTAGTTATACGAAAATGTTTGTAGTCCATGCACTTTGCTATGAGAATGCTCTCGTAAAGACTAAAGATTTCCACCAGAATCCGCGTTCTCATACACACACACAGAAAGAGGTAAATACCGGAGTACTCACGTTTAAGAAACAAGTGTCACATATAGGGAACAGAGATGAAGACTCAATGGTTGAGCAATGGCTACCTCTATACCTAGCTGTTTATACGATGTGATGCGCTCATTTCTGGTTCCTCCTGCGCGTCACGTGATCCGTATGTGTGACAGACCCTGCCTCCAGGACCGTCAACAGATGGACCCGGAGGAGAGGACACCCAATGACAGTAGTCACTGATCAGAGATGGATCAAAAATAAACCATCAGGGCACCCAAGACCATTCCCCAGGACCGTAGCCCTCCCACTCAACAAGATACTGGGTGCCACGGCCCTCTGATGAGAATTAAGGATGCGCCAAAGGATGTCCGGGGAGGGAGTAGATGTGAAATATTTAGTTGTGAAATATGAACTACAGGGTGGACCAGGAGTGTGGCAGGCAGCTGGAGCTGGTAGGTGACAGGGTTAATCCTGAGGGTTATCTTGTAGGGACCAATAAACCGAGGAGTGAGTTTCAGTGCGCAAGTGAAGGTGTTTGGTGGATAGCCATACCTGTCACCAACATGGAGCCGATGCTGTTTCACATATTGGGCGTTGGTTTGCTGGATAGCCATCCAGGCGGTGGTCCAAACCCATCGGCACCGGAGGACAAACTGTTGAGACATCCAGGTGGGGTGTCTGCCAGAGGGGGCTCCAAGGTGTGCCCCTGGCAAATCCGATCTTCCAGCTCCCATCGCAAAGGTAACATGACGAGTTGAGATGGGAGAACAGGGGTGGGGACCATCTGGGGGGCTTCGACTTCATGTTGGCGAGATGCATTGGCCTTGGTGTTCTTAGATAGCATGACAGATGGAAATTAAATTAAAAGAACAGAGCCCACTGCGCCTGTATCAGATTCAGATCTGTTTTAACTTGCTGTGTTGCAGTGAGATTTTGATGGTCCTTCCAGACCCTAAATGGTTCACTGCCACCCTGGAGCTCGCAGTCCCTTTCACCGTATTTGTGTAGGGGAGTAGGATTAAATTTTCTGGAGAAGAAACTGCAAGGATGCACTTTCTGGTCTGGACCTCACTGGGAGAAGACGGCTCCTACACCCACATCAGATGCATCCACTTCCACAACGAACGGTTTGTCAGGATTAGGATGAAGGAGGATAAGAGCTGAGGTGAACAATAGGCACAAGCGATGGAAGGCTTGGATGGCTTGAGGAGTTCATTTAAAAGAAGTCCGGGTGGGATTTCATGAGAGTGGTAAGAGGGTTATCACAAAACCCAAGACCAACCTCATGTGCAGCACATGTTCTTCTGTAGTCTTGGAGTATATCAGGATGTCATCAAGATATAGGAATACCCAATGGCCCAGCATGACGGCTGTTGATGAATTGTTGGAATGCCGTGGGACAATTGCACAGGCCTAAGGGCATAACCAAAGTCTCATAATGACCTGTCGGGGTTATAAATGCCGTCCTCCACTAATTGCCCTCTCTGATGCAAACCAAATTTTAAGTGCTCTGAAGATCCAATTTTGTAAAGATTGAAGCACCAGAGAGAGCGTCCAGGGCGGTATTAGTGAGTGGAATCTGGTGCCTATTCTTCACTGTTATTCGATTAAGCCCCGAGTATTCTACACAAGAATGGAGACCCCTGTCTTTTTTCTTCACAAAGAAGAACCCCATGGCCGCTGGAGATGAGGAGGGCTGAATCGTCCCCTGCTGCAGCCCCTCAGTGATATACTCCTCCATAGCCGCGCTGCTCTGACACAGAGAGAGAATTAAGCCAACCGCAGGGCGGTGCTGCGCCCAGCAGGAGGTCAATGGCCAGATCGTATGGCCGATAAGGGGGTAGAGTGGTTGCCTTCTTCCTATTAAAGACTTCGGCCAGGTCGCGATACGGGACAGGAATGGTCTCCCGGTTGACTTCAGAGGTCTTGGACTGCCCAGAACACATCCCGGCCTTTGCCTTGAGACAAAGCTCCTGACATCTAAAAAGTAGTGGAGAAGAAGTGAGGGCAGTGACAAAAAACTGAATTTATTCATGGTGATCACTGATGGTGAGGGTTACACCCAGCTGGGCAGCAAAAGTATGATCGACAAAGTTCCCCACAGCACACATATCCACGTACGCAGTGGAGGTGATCCGTTGGTGGCCCAGTTGAATGTGTGTCTGAAGAACAAAGCAGGAAACAGAGGATTGGGTGAATGAAATCACCAAGATGGTGTTTGGGTTTGGCGCAGTAGGCACATAGGCCTTCGTGATATAACCTATCCCTCTCTTCAGGACTCAGAGAGGCGCACCCTAACTACATTGGTTCCCCACCGGCTCCAGAATGGTTGACAGATGGAGGTGGAGATCCGACTGCTGTTGGATCCATGGTGGCTGGAGTTGATGGCATGGCACGGATCCGTGTAGCCGCAACAGAAGTAGATTGAGTGGCTGGCTTCAGACGGGAACTCATCCTCTAATCGATATGGAGGCAGAACTGGATCAGAGCCTTGACGGTGATTGGGAGTTCTCATCTGGCAAGTTCATCTTTAAGGCAAGGAGCCAGTCCCTCATAAAAAAAATGGGCTGGAGTGCGGCGTCCCCCCAGGTGGTCTGCATAGCCAGAGTCTGAAATTTGGCCATATAACAGCTCACTCATCTGGATGCTAAACTCTGGATGAGTGCGTCATGGCAGAATCCAACCTCAAGTCCATGGTAGCCCACTCCGCTGCCTGCCCCGGAGAAGAGGGAGACAAGAAGTGTGATGCAGCTCCAATCGGTATTGTACCCGTCGGACTGGAACTTGAAAAGCATTTTATTTTTGTCAAGAACACATGACACTTCCCCTTTCCACCATCCCACTTATCTGGTAATGAGATTTTGGGTTTTTAATGATTTGAAGAGGGGTAGAGGAAAGGGAAGCTCGGGGCGTGGCCTGTGGCACTGCCTGCTCAATAGCCTGCTCATGCAAGGTGTTCTCGAGAGTAGCGAGAGGTGTTGTCGCTGAGCAAGCTCAGCCCGAGCCACAAAGAACTGTCACTGAAAGGTACTGGCTGTTACACCAGTGTAGCGTGGAGGATGAACCCAATCGCGTAGTGTCACGAAAGAGTTGGTAGTCCACGCACTTTGCTATGATAACGCTCTCGGAAAGAGTAGATATTCCCACAGGACTCTGTGTTCTCATACACACACAAAAAGAGGTAAACAACTGAACCTCTCTCCTTGAAGCTTGTGATGACCCGACAAATGGTTAATTTAGGTGCAATCTTACTAGCAGCTATATCCTTGCCTTTTTATGTAAAGGAACAATGACTGTACTTGTTTTTCCTGCAGGTAACCATGATTAACAGAGGAAGAACAATGATTTCAAGCCCCACCTTTCTTTTAAAGCATCCAGTCTGTTATTCTAACTCACCCAGCATGACCAACAGCAAGGTCTTCTGGTGTTCTCATTCACCTTGTCTTTTATGGATGGAAGCTTGATTGTCCATGAGCCTTTTTCCAACCTGCCCCATGCTTTCTTTGAGCTCAACCTGACTAGTGTGGTACACTAAATATGAAATAGTACACCATCCATGTGATGTCCCATACCATTTAGGCTACTTGATTGACTGTAGCTTCCACAATTTTTAACTTTCCATTCCAGTGACCGACAAGCTGCAAAATACCTTACACAGGCTCAAAGGCCTAGAGGATGTTATTCACACTTCCAGCCAAAATGATCATCAGGCTCAGCAGATAGTTACAGGAGATACTTAACCTTTTGTACTGGGCATAGGCCCTCACAGTTGATATGGAGTTTAATCTCCCGGCCTCTAGTGGGCCACCTTGAGGGGAGTTTAGCATCATAGTCTGTTATTGAAGAAGAAGTTGTGCTAGGCAATGCTGAGGTGTGTCTTGTACCTGTGGGCATTTTACCTGCAGGATCTCTTGTCCCTTTTTGTGTGTGAGTACACTAAATTGTCTCTTGGTTTGCCAGTTGTTTTAACATGCTTGAGTGATGGTAGTTCTCCACCTACATTGTTGTCTAGGTGGGTTTGTTGTTTATCTGCGATGAAGGTGGTGTTCAGAGGAGCATTCAAGCTGGCCGGACCTGATATGGGATTACTCACTGGAATGAGTGGATGAGTGGAATTACAGTTTTCTTTCTCTTTTCCATTTTTAGAACTGTGACAAAGGACACTAAACAGACTCAAAGAGGACTGTGTGAGAGTGTGTGTGTGTGGGGAGTATGTGTGTATGGCAATATAAGTAAATACACTATGGTGGAAAGCACAATGTAGGTGTCTGTGTTCCCATTTTTCTATTAACGACTCTTACACCTTGGGATGTAAGTTTGTTACACTTTAACAAATATAAAGTTGGGCAGGAAACCAAGAGTAGATGATTTGGTTGTGTCAGAGAAAACCAGGCAAGAAATTATCCTTCCATTACACCTCCTTTATTATCCAGAAGACATGAGCATTGTTGATGCATTCACTGCAAATCAATAGGTGACAGACTTGCACACACACAGAGCACATTTACTTGGGACCAAGGCCATCTAGAATGCAGTGTCAAAAGGCACATTACCAGAAAGCCACTGACCAATAGTATAACATAGGTGACAATGTGTGTTGCTGAAGCATACCAGTTGGTATCCCAAAGAAATTCCACCCAAACCGGTCAGGCCCTCATGAGATAGGAGACAACGTGTCACCTGTTGCATCAGTGTCAAAACCAAACCAAAGGCCTATCTTCAGACGGGTTCATTCTAATCAGATAAGGAAATACTGAACCCTAACAGGTGAAGGGAGGAGCCCCCCAACTAACACTGGTTGCTAATCTGTCCAAAGAGGTTGCATGTGTTACACAGGCCTTAAGCATGTGTCTAACCCCTCTTCTTTCTGTTTTCTCTCCTTTTTCATGTTTTTGTTGTAATGCATAATGCATGTTCTTTGTAGAATGACCTTCAGGGTTTTTGGAGCCCTCCTTATCATCCAGATAGCTGATGTTGTCCTCCAATACAATCCCAGGTTACTTCTCACCAACTGGCATGTTAACGTCCAAAGGGTCTATGTTCTCATCAAATGAGTCAAAGTACACTTTGTTATCTCAGGTACATACATGTATACAGTGTGATGAGACAGAATGGGACCAGATTTTCAGTGATTTACAGTAAAAATGGAAAAATGTGTACAAGTGTAATTTTTAACATCAAAAACATTTGCAAATGTTGCATCAGCTGTCGTGGGTAGCAAACAGAATACTGGAATGTAATTATGTGTGTGTGTGTTATATGTGAAAACGATCAGCAGCAACATAAAGTCAATCTATGAAAATAAAGTAACTCAAACAGTATTTAAATACAAATGTAACATGGATGTGTTTTGCCTGTTGCTGCATGGACATCAAAAAAAGAGTAAAGTACAAAGGTGGAAAGTTGAATTAGTTCACACTCCAGGTGCGGTGTGGAGGGGTAGACAGTGTGCTGAGGAGTGTGACTGCTTGTGAGCTCTCTCACACTCTGGCTCATTGGGCTTTAATGCTGCGATACCGTCTGCCGGATAGGAGCAAAGTGAGGGGTGTGACGAGTCATGCACAATGTAGGAGGCCCTTTTCATGCTGCACCTGTGAAACATGTCTTCTTGTGAGGGGAGAGACGCCCATGATGATGTTTTACTGTTTCTACCACGGAGCCATTGATGCCAATTGACATGTGGCCAGAGTGAGTTTTTCTGGAGTAATAATAATTTCTTTTATTCATTCATTCATTTTCTGTTACCACTTAATCCTTACTAGTGTGGCGGGTACCCAGAGCCTATACCGGGGTCTACGGACATGAGGCATGATTTCTTTTAATTAAGAATAATTTCTTTAGTTTTGTCAGAGATAGATTGTTCTCACTTCACCAGACAGCCGACTGCTGAACCTCTCTGTACTCTGACTCATCATTGTGGCTTATGAGCTCCATCACAGTTTGATGTGCTTCGAGCTGTACTTGGCAATGCAGTCATGTATCAACAGAGTGAACAGTAGCTGACTGAATATGCAGCTATGAAGAGCTCCTGTGCTCAGTCTGATGACACTAGAAATTATGTTACTGATGCAGACAGACAGAGGCTTCTCTGATAGAAAGTCCAGAATCCAGCTGCAAAATGAGGTGCTCAGTCCCAACCCGCTCAGTTTCACATAATTTGTGGGATGATGGTGTTGAATACTGAAGTCTATAAACAGTATTCTAACATATGTGTCTCTATTGTCCAGGTTGATAGGGAGAAGTGAAAGGCAGATGATATAGCATCCTTGGTTAAACTGTTTGGGCAATATGCAAACTGCAGTGGATGCAGTGAACGGGGGAGGCTACTCTGAATGTGTGACGAGCCTCTCAAAGCACTTCATGAAGACAGGATACTGTAGATTTCTTTGGCACTGGGATGATGGTGGTGGACTTAAAGCCTGTTGGGATGATCAAAATAGTTAAGTGATGGTTAAATGCTGAGGCAGCATCTTGCTCTCTTCACAGTGCATTGACCTTTCCCCTGAACCAGAGTTTATTAGTGGCTAATAGGTAGTGACTTCTCTGAACATGTTCAAATCTGTGCAATCAAAACACAGCACACTAAGTGCTGGGAGACTTGACCAGACACTGATGGTTGTCCTGGCTAGTTTTTAGCTTTTCAGCAGTAATGTGTGTGCAGGGAATAACATCAGAGTTGAGTTGTGTGGCCAAAGGAACAGATGTGGGCATGCATAACCCGGTCTCACGACTTTTCGTGAAGCCATCATGACATAAAATCTCTATTCAAATGTGCTGCGATCATACTTTAGGGCTTTTTTCATGCTAGGAGAATGCTTCACTACCCTATGTACTATAATGTGCAGTGCGTAACACCACTACTATCAGTGCTAACTGGTCACTGAGGGACAGTAGGAGAGAAATTTGCAGACATAAGCATAAAAGAGGGCTAATCCTAACCCTCTTTTAAGCCGACATGCACAAATTTCTCTCCTACTGTAGGAGTAGTAGTGAACTGTTTTCCTAGCACGAAAAAAGCCCTAAAGCATGATCGCAGCACATTTGTTGTGATGGCTTCATGAAAAGTCGTGAGACCGGGCTTGCATGCATGGGAGCTTTGTAGCAATAGGAAGAACTGACCCCAGATTTGCATGACCACACCACACCACCCCACCAAGTGAAGCTGCCATCAACACTATGCACATTTTTGAGCAACTGGATAGATTCCTACTTACTCAGGAAGACCTTTGTAATACAAAGTGGCAGAACTGTTTCCTGGATGGGTTGCTTTCAACAGCCTCTGCCCTTGGGTCTTTATTAACCCTTTAAGCGCTAGGTTTTTTTTTTAAAGAAATACTGGATTTTGACATCAATATTTCAAAAGCTTTTGGCTTAAAAGGGGTTAAAGATAGAAACTCACTGTAAATTAGAAAAATGTTACATATGTAATTTGCATATTATGACATCATAATGACGTTTATACACCAACAGGCTCATCAAAGCGTTTGATCCAGTTCTGATACACTTCCAGTTTAAAAGAATTAAACAACAGCCTTTGTAGTGCTATCCAAAACATTTATGGCTTTGTATTCAACATAGGGTTCTGAAAAGACAATATACAGTTTCACATTGAGACTCCATCTCTGCTAATCTATCATGAGGACAATTCCACACTGTATCTCCTTTTTGGTTTCACTTTCATATGCATGCAGTCTGTTGCATTGAATCTTAATGTCTGTCTTTTTTTCCCTTTTCTTTACTAACATGATCCCCTCCATAGTGATTTCCTGTCAGTGGAAGTCAGCCTGAGTTAATGTAACATTTTCCTCTGGTGAATGTTATGTTAATCTCACAGGACATATATATTGTATATGATGCTGCTTCTGTAACAAAACTGTGTGGTATTTATTTCTTCTGTAATTCCATTCTTGAATAGTGAGGTCAATTCAAATCACCCTCCAAAATTTTGGCCATTGTTCTTTATCACATGCAGAGGATAAAGGGCCATAAAACTAGAGAAGTTTTGTCTACTTGATAAGTCTTGCCCCATCCTGTCTAGCTCTCCTCTGTCACTCCCTGACTTTGCTTATGTTTACGTGGTTATGTGGTTTAAGTTGATGTTCTGTCATGTTCTTTCCTGTTCATATGTACCTTCACCCCTAGCATGATTCTTGCATCATGTACACCTGTCTGTGTATTTGTAACCCCATCTCATATCAGCTGTTTGGAATTCACTTCATATATATATGCCCCTGTCTTTGGTTCTTTGTTTGCTGTACTTGTGGCTTTGATTGTGTTGCTACCCTAGCTCCATGTTTTCTCTGTTGGTTCTTCATTTTGTCTGTTAGTACTCAGTTCTTAGTTCTCTTTTATGTGTATTAGGGCTCCAAGCACGAAGTGTGCACGAACCTTATTGTAATTCCACGGACTATTTAGGGGTCCAAGCACGAAGTGCGCAGGAACCCTTTTGTAATTGCAAAGATTATTTAGGGGTCCAAGGAACCCTATTTTAATTGCTAAGATTATTAGGGGTCCAAGCACGAAGTGCGCAGAAACCCTATTGTACTTGCTCAGATTATTATTATTAGGGGTCCAAGCACGAAGTGCGCATGTCCACAACTAGGTGGCGCTGTAACGGGCCCATGTACGTTTGCAATCGTATCTCTGGAACATTGGATACATGAAAAAATCTCTGGATACATGAAAAATTCTTTCCACTGATTATTACCTGGAATGTACTGCATCAAATGTATATCTCCAATTTTCATATGGCCACACCCACTGGCCACCATTTTGGCTAGACCGCAAAACCTACAAAAGTTAACTTGTCCCAGGGCGTTTATCCAAATCACGCCAAATTTGGTATACATCATCTACGTTGACGGACGCAAAAAGTTACTGAATATCTTCACAGAACAACATCGTAACATCATCAAACTTGGTATTCTTCATGTACACATAATATTGTGGACACTTGCAGAAGATGGCACAATTTGGCCAGTAGGGGGCGCTATAAATTCCACATTTCTATATCTTAAAAACCG
>JBBPCY010073726.1:0-10126 GCA_037974405.1 Brachyalestes nurse | reverse complement strand
CCCCCCAATTAGCACAAAACACCCTATCAAACCCAAGTTTTAAGGAAGGTCTCTGTGACATATGTATTTTATTATGTTTTATGTATGTATATATGTTTATATGTATGTGTGTGTATATATAATTGTTTTTAGTGGAATGAAATAGAGGAGTTTCCCACAGCATTGACTCTGCATCTGAAGAGGTTTGACTTTGACTACATGCAAATGAAGCTGGTGAAGAATCCCTGTCCTGTGGATATTCCCCTGAGTGTGCGCATTAAGGTATGTTTAAAAACTCATATATAAAATTAGGAAAAATAATCCATTGACATATTCCAGTCTTTACAGAATGAATTAATGTATTGTTTGTTTTACTTTTATAGTTATAATTAGCATGAATTAGCATTTCTGCACATTGTGAGACTGACTGTTTTTTTTTTTTCAGGATTATTACTATGATCTTTATGCTGTTATGAACCACAGTGGTGATCGAAGTGGAGGCCACTACAATGCTGTCATCAAATCATTTGAGGACAATCAGTGGTACTGTTTTGATGACTCTTCTGTCACAGAGGTAGTTACACATGAAGCACTTGTTATTGTCCTGTTATGATTTTTGATATTTCTACTTATATACAGTATTTTAATGTGAGACTTACATTTTCCTTTACAGTACTCAGTGAACTCTCTCCAAAAGTGAGTACAATAATGCCCACACATCCAATTCTCAAGAATATCAGAGAAGGTTATTTATTTCTTTTTCTATTTGAACTCCAGACTGACCTGTTTTATTTTGCAGATCAAGACTGCCCTATATTCTAATGTACAGAAAAAGTGAGTAAACTGTTTATTTCATTTTTAATCATTTTTAAAGTGTTCTTGGTTTTCAGTTTTTTCTTCCTTTTTCCCCACAGGAGTGCTTCAAAGAACCTATGCATGGCGGGAAATGATTTTTCTATTTGGAGTTATGGTTCTGGTATCAATCATTTGTAGAAGGCGCCAAATTGTTAGGATAGCTCAGATTCCCTAAAGCAACTTGGTAGCTTGACATTTTGTCAAGGAAAATGGCAGAAAAGGAAAAGTGATTTGTTGATTAGCACAGGCCGAAAGGAAATCAAGAAGATTCAAGAGTTCAAGTGAATTATAGCAAGTTTTAAATCAGTGTAAATTATGTATTATCTTATTTGTTGTCTTCCTGGTGAATATAAAATTCAATCTGTGTTTTTTTCTGTTCAGTTACTTACATGAAACATGCAAATTTTCTTCATGTGAAATGTGTTTATTTAATCCTTGTTTTTTCTAGCGTCCAATATCACATGAACAAGATACAAAGGTGTAGGAAACTGTAAAGAAATGTCACAGTAGAACAGTAAAAAAACAGTAACAAGCCAGTAAAAAATGAATCTCATATTGTATTGTGTGTCAGTGTCTAAAATCAAGTATACAACAGTTAGTATTCCCTGTGTTGCCCTCAGCAGTTGTATATCAATATGACAAATCAAATCAGGTTATATACAGAATAAAAGAATCAGTCCATAGAAATAATCAGGCAGGTCAACTGAAAACTTTAGTTCTTTTCCCTTATATGCCAAATTTGCTAACATTTGGATTTTTATGCAGTTTAAATTGAGACACGGTTGCCGCGGGGTTGTAAAAGGTAGTAAATTAATTTGGGCCAAATTAAGGCCAGTAAAAAGTAGTAAAAAGTAGTAAACGTCATCTGACAAGGTAGTAAATTTTCGAACCCCCCTCCAACTTTTTGCAAGAACATAAACTTAAATATAATTCAGATTGTTTATGATGTTTACTTCACTGTCCTCTTCCAAAGGAACAGTATTGTGACTTTTGTGGTCATTTTCATTTCATTTTCATTTTACACAAATACTTCTAGTCATCTCTGCAGAAAGGTTTTAGCATTCTGTTGTGCTTTTTCATATATAATCTTCCAGGTTCTCCACAAAGTCAATCAGCTTGTGTTACTTTTCTGCTGTACTAGATGGATCTGACAGAAAGATGTTTCACGGTGCAGACAGGTTTTCAGAGCTTTCTGCTTTCTATTGGGGCAGCTGTCACAGGTCACCTCCTGCGTCCTATTACTTTTGATCTGCTTGGGAGTCTCTTCGAGTGTTTATTTTAAAATTACACATTGAGTCAAACTTCTCTCCACACAGTGGACACTTGAAATGTGGACTGGGGTGTCTGTGCCTTCTAATGCAGCCCCTGCAGAAGTTATGTCCACATGAACACATCCACTTTACCTGCTCCTCGGCCAGTGTACTGCTAGAGTTGGAGGTAGCCATGTCTTTAATCTTTAATACTAAAATTAAACACACACAGGAGCCTAAAGGGTGTGATGATAGCAGCATTTCACAATGAAAAATATTACATTTCTAATGATGATACTATGATTCAATTGTTGCCTATGTTCCTTGAAGTCTGGGATTATACCTTCATGCTCAGTCTTATCTCTTATTGTCATATTTGTGTCTCATGTTATTTTATGCTCATTCACCACATGTACAGTGTATCTGTTATCCTTGGTGTGGATAATATAAGGTGATGTTTTCAGTTTCTGCTGTTAGAATGAAGCAGAACTAATCTTTTTGTTCTCTAAAGATTTTATAAGTAGTAGGTAGTAAGATTTAAAATCGATAAAGAGAATTAAACAAAAGATGTATTGTTCAGAAAACTGTCAAATGTTACATATGCAGTGTTACATAACAGTGATATTGTCAGTAGCAAAATTATGTGAACCTCTTAGATTAGTAAAGGTGAAAAGGGAGGAAGTTGAAATCTGAGTCAGGTCTTTCAAAGAATGGATGACAAGCAGGTGTGACAACATCTTTGTAGAAGTATGCAATAGCTCGAGCATTTCTGAGGACCTCAAAAAAAAGTTGATGCTCATAGGTCTGGAAAATGGTACAGAACAAGATCTAAAGAATGTTGGTCTATTGGAGGAAATTCAGATGAAGGAAATTCAGGACCACTGTTACGCTTCCCAGGAGTGGTCGATCTACAAAGATCACCCCAAGAGCAAGGCAAGTGATACCACTGAGTCACCACAAATAACCCAGGGCAACTAAAGACCTTGGTAATGTTGTTGTTCATGAGTCCACCATCAAGAGAAAACTGAACAATAATGGTGTGCATGGCAGACAGGCAAAGAGAAAGCCACTGTTGTCTAAAAAGAACATTGTTGCCCATCTACAGTTTGCTAAAGATCATATGGACAAGCCAAAAAGCGTTTGGGAAAATGAGTTTAAATGAGAAGCATTTGGAGAAAACAAAGGAAAGGAAAATACCATATTCCAACAGAAGCGGCTCATCCTATCTATGAAACATGGTGGTTAAAATTTCAAGGTAAAGGAAAATGCCAGCCCAGGACATCTGGCTGTGAACTGAATCTCTAGAGAATGTGAGTTGTGCAGCAGTCATTGCTTCACACGGGAAGAAGTTCCCATACTTGTACCACACACAGATATGCAATACTGGATCATTTTCTTCAATAAATAAATGGCCAAGTATAATATTATTGTCTCATGTAACTACTTTCTTTCTCTGCATTTAAGCCATTCACCAAGTGAGGCAGCAGACAGCCAGGAACACAGCACCTGGGGAGCAGTGCGTGGGGACAGTACCTTACTCGAGTGTACCTCAGTGGTGCTACTAGTAGTCCTGGGCTTTGAACCAGTGGCTTTCTGGTCACAGGGTCAACTCCCAAACTACTAGGCCACCAGCTAGCCCATGAGAATGTGAATATGAAACAGGATGATTTAGAATAATGTCAGTCTAATAGATATAGCAATAACTGGAAGAGTAAAACAAATCCTGTGAGAACAGACTTTTTGTCATGTGCAGTTTCTATACCAGCATGAGCCTTTAAGCATAGGGTGAGGATGAACAGATTCTCCTGAGCAACCTGATCAAAAAACTCCTTTTCACAAAATGATCTACTTTAAACATAAGAAATCAAAGTTTTAAAATGTATTGGATTTAGCAGGAGAGAAATATATTTTTAACATGTATATTTAAGGGTCTAAATGCTATAGCTTTAAAACATGGTAGCATTTAAAAGAAAATTAGCACTCACAATGAAAATTAGCATTACACCCAGCATGCTGTATTCCTTCCAGTGCAGCTGATAAAGTGTCCTAAATGTACACTGTAATCTGTATGATCCTGTATTTGTGTTGTGCATTAAGCAGCAATATAACTGTCTCTGTGATAATCTGCATCACTCTGAACCTCCTAATCTCTTTTCTCTTTCTTTGTACCTCTGCTGGTAGACCAATGTTCTGCAATGCTTCATTCATTTATAAAATTATACTTTTGCTTAAAGTGCACAAAAGAAAACTTTTGCAGACCACGAATCAATCATATACATTTAAAAAAAATAAAAATTAACCCAGTATTTATCAGTGTATACATTTAATTTTCACACACCACAGAAATATTTGATTTCAACATTCTAAATGTTAAATCCTCTCCCTCTTTACCTAACCAAACACACAATTATTTCTGGACTCATTATATCTTATTTACATACCCCTGTGTGAGACTGCAAGCTGTGTACTTTGACTGGTTATTTATGGTTTTGTGACATATGTTTGCCTAGAATTTGTCAAAAAACAGTAACAGCATAAACAATGTTAATGAAAGTAAAAATATCATGAAAACAGAAGTGAATAATGAAAAGAGAGGGCGGCCAAGAACTGATCATTGAGGGACGTCTTGTGTAACAGATAGAACTGTTAACATGAATATTTACATTTACTAAGGACAACAAACAAGAAACACACAAGAAATACTGGTAATCAGGAAAGAGAAGTGTTTTAGGTGTACATCACCCTCTACTGTGCAGATAGTGAAGTATGTGCACAGTCTGCCCTCACAGAAAAAGCAGTACACTATAAAAATGTTTTGGCATTTAAAAAGCAAGAAACCAGACAGCCACAAAATTCTTTTATATATATTTTTATTCCAATAATAAAGTTACCAGATTGCAAGACACAAAAACATTGAGCAAACAGATTACTCACATTTTAAAGTTTAAACATCTTATTTTCTTATCATGAATGAGTTTCATATCATATATAGGCAGAATATATTACATCACATGGTTTTTGCATTTTTGCATTTCAGTTCGGCAATAACAATGTCGATATCCTGTATTCAAAGATGAATATTTAATATTCAAAGATTCAACGCATCACTTTTCATTTTAAGCAAGAACCATTCTTCTGGTTCTTACCTCTCCACATAAGTCGGACTTTTTCAAAGACTAAACATGGGCTGTAGGATTAAAACCACATGCTCTCCATTCAAAACTTTTTTTCATTCTTTCAGCAAAAGATGAGTTGGGAAGCAGCACATTTAAAATCAAACTGGAACTGGAGATAATCATGAGATTGCAAATTATTTTAACCTCAGTTATAAGAAGTTAAGTTAGTGATATTGATACAACTCTTTAGTATAGCAGTTATATAGCTGTTCCAGCACCAAGTAGCTTTTGTCCTGGTTTATGAAGTCCTTCAATGAAATGCAAAATAAAGTGGAGAAAAACAGATATGTAGAAGACTCTTGTAATATTTGTTTTGGCTGCATGTGTGGCTGAGAGGTCGAATAAAGGTATGTAAGCTGGTATTTTATTTCACTTTTAATTTTTAACTGGAAAACTTCATGCTTTTTCACAGTATCTGTGGCAAACTGACTCTACCACAAAGGACAGCATAGTCAGATGGAGCACTTTTTTACATTTAATGATGTATTCAGTATAATTGTTCACTACAGAGCTCTCTCTTTCTTTTACTATTTTTAAGAAAGCACTTCTTATATAACATAAACCTAATTTTACAATTAATATTACCAGCCTAGCCAATGATAAATAAAAATGACAGTTTATGTTGACACCAGCCTAGACTTGTTTCCAACTGATGTTAATCAACTGATGTTAATCTTTGTGCATGAGGAAAAACAGCATAACGATATGTATCGTTATTACAAAACAATGATACGTGGAGCTGCATCCTGCCCATTAAGGAAACAGACATACTAGATTACCATTGTACAAACTCAACTATAGAAATAATCAGCACCTGGGAACACTGTTGTTGTGCAATGCTGTTCTCATTTTTTTTTATATTTTTTCCTAAACACCTTTCTCAAAGCTCTTAATGAAGATTAAATTAATATGGTGGTCTTAATGAGTGCATAAAAGGAACAGTAAAACATCTCAATAATTTGCATTCATATATTATATATTTCTATGTGATCATAACACTTGAGGTACAATGTATATTTCATATATCAGCTCCACTTACCATACATATAGGTACTCTTTGTATTATTACTGTAGTTCTCTGCATTATTTGATAGCCTTGCACAGGACAAGTTTGGTGGGATTTTTTTGACTGGAAGACTGTTTTACTGCTGTGTGTGATACACTCTCACACTCACATACGTCATTGATGACCACTAATAAATGAGGTAAAGGAGTAATAATAATACAGAGAACTACACAATTGTCTATAATTGTGCACCTATATGGAAAGTGGAGCAGCTAAAATGGACAATAAAAAAACACAAGGTTCCTAATGAAGCAGTATGTGTCATGATCATTTGCAATATGCAAGATACGAGTACTTAATAAACGGGCATATCAATGTACACTTAATTACATTTCCTTAAATAAGTCCATGTACACCTGCACTTAGTCTGGTCACAGTTATATTCCCTTCCATCTGAATAGAGTTTCAAACTGTCTTACTGTAAACATTTGTTAAAGTGCGATATACATGCATTTTCAGCTGTTAGATCGGAACAGTACTCATATAGAAAAAAAAACCCCAGATAAAACAGTGTCAGTTGAACATATTGCTAGTACCAAAAGAGTTCATGTGCAGCAATATGAAAATGCGTCCAAAATCACTTACAGCCCAGGAAACAGGTAGAACTTCTTTGATAGTGATGTTCTCTCTTTGCATGGCATTTGACAGGGATGGCTCTTTTTAAATTTCAAGAGAACCTGTTGGTAAATTTAATAGCGAGTCACAACCATGTTGTGAATGGCTTTTTAAAATATGGTATGTTAAGAGCAATCAAGATGAGCACCTTTCTAAACAGCTCTTCAATGTGGTCTTGGTGGGCACTCTGATTGAATATTTCCACGATGTCCCGAAAGAAATCTGAGCCTTTTTCTGGATTCCTGTAGGACACAGTATCTGCATGTATAAAATATAAAGTCAGTCAGGACTAATTATTCCCATGTTATGAAATCCATGTGTAAGCAAAACAATATGCATAAAACAATGAAAAAAATCTGCCATAAATCAATAAATAGCTTGGTATTTATGTTACTGATCTACATGAACAGATCTGACATTAATACATGTTAACACCACCATCACAGGTTTTTATATGTTATGTTATAAAAGTCATCTTTTGGCCATGTACTGTAGATTCAGGTTGTAGCTACACACTTCTGGAATGGTACAATTGGTGATATTTACCCGGAGTACAGGATCTCAGGCAGCAGATGTCTTTCTCCTGGTGTTCTGTATGTTTCCCTGCACTGTCCTGTACATTTACTGCACCTATAGCATCTAAAATGTTATTGTTGTTAGGTTAGTATTATATTAATGTGATATTAAAATGGACTGAGACCTGCAGTATAATACATGTTAAATGTTGTTATAGGAGAAAGGGTGAACTGATTTATTTGTTACTCACCTCCTCTGCATGACTGGATGAGGATGATTTTTGGCTTGTCACGCAATCCAGCACAGTTTTGTGTGTACAGGTGCTCAAAGATCTTATCTGTATTGAAGATATCCTTTTCTTTATCATTATCGCCCAAAACACCGCTTAATCCAGATGCATTTCCATGGGACATGAACACTACAAAGCAGCTGTCTGACAGTTTATGCTCTTCTCGCTTGGAGAAGTCTTGCATGGCAGCGTCCATTCCCTGGAACAGGCCAAAAAAGAGCGGCTCAGCAAATAATTGTTAACAGTTGTATCCGTCCTACATTTATGAGTAATTACCTGGGCAGACAGATCTCTGAGAGTCACCACTGTATAACCCAGCCCTGCCAACAGCTTCTCCATGCCAAGCTCATCCTTCTCCGCCCCGACTCGGTCATTCAGGAACTGAAACTTAATGTTGTTCACGAGCAGCGCAAGGCGCTTTCTGGTAGTAGATTTGTCTATTATATGGTATATCTACAGAAAACATTACACATTAAACACAAACCTCTTTATAAAACCTCTATTTGTGTTATTACATAATGACATTTAAGTATAGAACCTACTTACATCATCTTTCTTTTTCTCAAGTTTATTCTTTTTAAACTCTGGGTTGCACAGCACAAGAGGATCAGGTGGACTGGCCTGTTAAGAAACCATAAAAATAGCTTTGTGCACCTTTGTGCATGTAATCATACAAAATATGATCATACTAACAGTGACAAACAAAACTAAGTCAAGAAGTCAAGCCCAGTCTGAAAGTCAAGTCAAGGCCAGTCTGATTTCTTATCTAGTGTTTGCCTGCCAGCTTTTATACATTAGCCTGTTTGGATCTTTTAGGACTGTTTCTGATTCTTCTCTCTCACACTGTCTCCTATTAAAACATACTAATTAGCACATGTGCCCTGCCACATTGAATGACTCGCTAGAGAGAAACATTTGCTCTAACCAATGATTGTGTTATTACTACAGAACAGTCTGCACCTTGGATTTCGTCCTTGCTCTGTCCTTTCTCTTCCTGTCTGTCTTTCCTTTCACTTTCTCTCAGATAACATTCAACTATTTGGGTACTTTGTATTGCACAATTTGTGTTACAGTTCCAAACAAAACTGAATAATTAATATACAACTGTTTAGCCTTTGTCATGCTTCCTTACCAAATTTTGGATCATAATCAAAGAACCACTGATCACTGTATTATACTGATCACTGAAATAATGTTTCAGAACAATATACTTACCGCCCTCTCTCCACAGCCTTTGTTTTCACATTTCAGGGCATTGACTACTGACCCCTTCCACGGCTTCCTGCAGTTCCAGCAGAACTCATAGGTGCATCCCATCTTGGCAGTGCAGATGGTGCAGCGAACACACAAGTTTGTCTTATTTGCTCGTTCCACATAGGATTGGCATCCTGGACACTGTTCTTGGCAAATTCGGAGGCAGAATCAGAAATAAAACATGGTGTAATCCATACAATTTCACAAAATACAATAGTTTTGTGCAATATCACTACAGATCTTTTTAATTCTATAACATTACGCACAATAAGAGACCACCCTTTAGTGCATTCCAGTTCCGGCTATTAAGTACAACGTGCTCATTTCTGAGTGTCAGAAAAAAGCAGAAAAGCTAAAATTACATAGAAGCCTTCAACAATAGGCATAAGATGAGTTTTCTTAGTGCTTAATTTGCTGCTCTACTTTTGCCACCTGACCTTTTCCATCTGTCCACATTTTAAACATTTTGTCTTGTCAAACGATAAATAAGCAATTAATAAAATTGTAAGGGGGCTGTAAGGGACTGTAACGCAGACAAACTTCATAAACACTGATCACCGATGTTATCACCGATGCATGTGTAAAACGTTTTTCTTAAATATATAAAAGGATGGTTCAGAACTTCTTTTCTAGGAACGTCATAAGCAATATTTAGTTGATATGACAAATATTGGAAAATATCCTTACAGGCTTATAATCACAGAGTTTTGCGGCACTCAGCGCACCAAGCTGTTCTTCAAAATCTTCCTTCTGTTCGGGAGTCAGTGTCGCTGACTGACACAAGTCTTGATAAGAAAATCCCATCCCACATGTTTTCTTCCCATTCTTATCAAATCTAGGACAGGTGAAGTTCGTCTTTTTCTAAAACAGAGGAACAGTATTCTTTACATAGGCTTTATTATACACTGTAATTTTTAAGCTGTAAATAAAATTCAATGGCAAGAACAGACTACCTTCAAACTCAAAATTGCACATATTTACTTCTAGTTCGGAGTTTATATTAATATTTTGTTTATAAGTGTATTCTGAAGCCGCGCCATTTCATCTCACTGTATCCTCACACACACACACACACACACACACACACACACACACACACACATATATATATATATATATATTAGAT
>JBBPCY010073725.1:0-10128 GCA_037974405.1 Brachyalestes nurse | reverse complement strand
TCTTGTAGTAACTTAAAGCGAAATTGTCCATTTAACAGCGTGTGTTTATCTTCCATAGCGTCTGGCTATAAATATATATATATATATATATATATATATATATATTTACATTTTAGAGCAAGAAGATCCTGGGTTTGACTCCCGGGTTGGGCGCAGGGTCTTTCTGTGTGGAGTTTGCATGTTCTCCCCGTGACAGTGTGGGTTTCCTCCGGGGACTCCGGTATCCTCCCACCACCAAAAACATGCATGCATTGGGGTTAGGCCAATGGAGCATACAAAATTGTCCTTAGGTCTGAATGTGAGCGTGAATGGTTGTATGTCTCTGTATGTGGCCCTGCGACCTGCTGGCGACTGTCCAGGGTGTACCCCGCCTTTGCCCATAGCTGCTCCCCCCGACCCCGAGTGCGGGACTAAGGGCGCAGACAATGGATGGATGGATGGATGGACATTTTAGAGCTAAATTTTCAAGAAAAATATAATTTACTAATTTTGTAACAAATATGAACGTAAGTTCAGCTACATTTCTATATAAAATATAACTTTTGAAAGTAGCCAATCCAAGAACGCTATGCAGAGAGAGCTGAGCTGAGAGAATGCTGCTTTTAAAACCAGGAAGAGCCAGGTTACAGTATCAACAATTATTATTGCACAGTTCAAATATTGTTGCAGTTGCCCTGGGTATTTGATACATTTACATTTGTGGAGATTTAGAATTTAAAGCTATAGTTCATGTCCAGTTTGTGGTATTATTATACATTAATTAAAAAAGTGTATCAGTGTTGCCTTGTTCTGATGGCAGGAAGTACACATTGTATTTGCACTTTTTATTCTGTATTTTACATATTAGCTGTGCAGTGTGTAAATGGCAAAAAGTGTTCACGTTTTTGACTTGACTTTTACTGAAGATGTTTTAGGCAGATCATATTATATGCCTATTATAGTTTTATGTTTTAAGTTTAATTCTTAACAGTGTGGTGTGCTACATGGAAAGGTGCAAAAAATAAATAATTGCACTGTTTGACTAATTAAACAAAATTTTTATTCACTTAAAGTTTTTGGTTGTGTACTTATTTTTTTGCGATGTAAACATAAGCACATGGGAGAGATGATGTAGTAAGCTTAAATTACAATAACTAAAATGTGAATTAACATAATCAATACTTTAATTAGTCTGTAATCAAAGAGGCAGCTTTACATTGTACTGGGGCTGTGCACACTTGTCCTTGAAAAGGCTTGTCCCAACAAGGAGCTTGAGAGTGAGGTGTCACTTTTGATCATTATCATAGTAAATCATTACTTACCTTGCTAATGGCTACATAATTATATACATAATGTAATGTACTCATTTTGTAACATAAATATTAACATAAATTCCGCCAAGTTTCCATATAAAATAAAACTGTTACGTCTCCCTAGCCGCCGCCAGAGGCCGCTGTTTGTTTAAGTTTGGGGTTTTGTGGTTTTTGAGTTTTGGGACTATTATTATGACAGTATGGGGTTTTGTTTTATTAGGAACAGCTGTATTGAGTTTGAGTTAAGTGATTGTGTTTGTTTATTGGGTCTTGGTGCCGCTACAGTGCGAGGGAGCCTTGAGCCGCCGCTCGCCAGCCTCGAGACGCCCCTCGCCAGCCTTGAGACGCCGCTCGCCAGCCTCGAGATGCTGCTCGCCAGTCTCGAGCCGCCGCTCGCCAGGACCCAGCTCCAGCGCCCTGTTCCGGCTCCCCGGAGAAGCCCACCATCACACTGGAGGGAGCCTCCAACGGCAGCGCCCCAGCTTTACCCTCCTAGGCCAAGTAGCTTAGCCGGGGTCCTTTAGAAGAGCACTTAAGCTCTTTAGCGGAGCTCTTAAAGCCCACGATTAGCGGCTTTAAGGACTTCGATCTCCTTGGCTCATTGGAAGGGCCCATTGAGTGGTTACTCCCGCCATTAGAGCCGTTTAGCTGTGTAGCAGAGCCGCTTAGCCGTGCCATTTAGCCGTATAGCCGAGCCATTTAGCCGTGTAGCCGAGCCAAGTAGTCGTGTAGCCGAGACAAGTAGCCGTGTAGCCGAGCCAGTTAGCCGTTTAGCCTCTACAGAGAGGCTTGAGGGGGCTAAAGAGGGGCTAGCGGAGGCTCGGTAGGGGCTAGTTGATGCTCGGGAAGGGCTAGTTGAGGCTCGGGAGGGGCTAGTTGAGGCTCAGGAGTGGCAAAATGGGGCTAAATGGGGCTAGGTATGTCGCCAGACTCAAGAGAGGAGGCTCCGCCCCCTGGTACGTCGGCAGGCTCAGGAGAGGGGGCTCCACCTCCAGGTACGTCACCAGGCTCCAGAGAGGGGGCTCTGCCCCTGGTATGTCGCCAGGCTTCAGAGAGGGGGCTCTGCCCTCAAGGACGTTACCGGCGCTCCCTGCGGAGGGGCTCCCGGGAGGAGGCTCCGCCCCCATGGACGGTAAAGGGCCCAAGAGGGGCTCCGCCAGGCTCAGGAGAGGGGGCTCCACCTCTAGGTTCGTTGCCAGGCTCCAGAGAGGGGGCTTCGCCCTCAAGGACGTTACTGGGAGGAGGCTCCGCCCCCAGGGACAGTGCAAGGCTCCGGAGAGCCTTGGACAGTAAAAGGCCCAAGACGGTAAAGGGTCCAAGAGGGGCTCCGCCCCCATGGACGGTAAAGGGCCCAGGAGGGGCTCTGCCCCCATGTACGGTAAGGGGCACAAGAGGGGCTCCGCCCCTCTGGACAGTGAAGGACACGAGAGGGGCTCCGCCCCTATGAAAGATAAAATCCAAGAGAGGAGTCCCCAAGAGATGGACAGGGAGAGTCCTATGATGTCCACCCGGGCCTTAAGGTTTGTCTAGGAGAAGGCCGGGTGGAGCTCAGGGGACTCCTCCCTTTGCCTCCGCCTCCTCCGCCTTTGATGGTTCTTGGCGCCCCGGTGGTGCGCGTCTGGAGGGGGGGTACTATTACGTCTCCCTAGAGGCCACCAGAGGTCGCTGTTTGTTTAAGTTTGGGGGTTTGGGGTTTTTGAGTTTTGAGACTTTTATTATGACAGTATGGGGTTTTGTTTTATTATGGACAGCGGTACTGAGTTTGAGTTAAGTGATTGTATTGTGTTTATTGGGTCTTGGTTTCGGGGTTTTTGTATTTAAGTTTCGTTTGGACCGACCTAGGTGTCGGTCCACCCTCACTATTGCCGTTGTTCTCAGTTTAAGTTTTGAAGCTACAGGGTTTATTGAATTGGGTTCAGGGTTTATTGAATTGGGTGGTGGGGGACGTACTGAAGCTTAGTACTTAAGTAAAAGCACAAATATCTTGCAAAATATGTACTCAAGTAAAAGTAGAAGTGCTACATCAACAATCTTAAGTAAAAGTACTAAGTACTTACTTTTAAATTTACTTTAAAGTATTTTTTTAAGTAAAAGTACTCACACAATGTTTTGTCTTAGCGTCCGGGGTGTACCATTTTGTAAAAGAATAGTAGATATACTGACTTACATCTCTTCCGACACTGGTGTGATTTTGATACTATTTCTGTATGTCAACGTACATTTCGCTAGATAACAGTATCATAACATGTCATTACATACTCAAAAGCATAGCATACCATAGCATAGCTTACCTTTATATGTTTCTTCAAATTTAAAGGGGAGTTTTTAAATGCCAAAAATTCTTTGGGTAGAGGCAGGCATGGGATACACTGAAAACTCATTGTATCTGATTCTGATACACTGAAAACGACTCATTCTTTGCGCTCAAATAACTTTCTTAAATATGGCCAAGGTCTTGTTGAAATCAAGCCTGTCTACCAGCTCGTGCTGCTAATTGACCCGCACTCTGCCATCATTGGAGCTCAGTGTTGGACTGGACATCGGGCATAGCGGGCATTTGCTCGGTGGGCCGGTGGTAAATTTGGACCGGTCCAAATGTACAGAATGTGCACTTATTTATAGAAAATCCATAAAACTTGTCCTTCCATTGTGGAGGTGCTAAGTTTTCCATAGGACTATCTGTATGAACATTTTTCATTGATTCATTGTTTGATTGGATACATGTTTGTATGTTATGCAGTATTATTCAATCTACTTTCATGTTTTACAGTGTAGTAAAAGTAAAAAAAAAACCAGAATGAACACAAAAATGAATAATTAAAAGTAAACACATTTACACACTTTTAACTTTACACACTTCTGTGGTCTGAATATCATTTGGGACCTAATTGTTAACCAGCTTTGAAAACAGACATGCCATTCTTTGCAGTGCCCAGATGAAAACATTTAGTCTTTTTGTTGGTCCCAGAAGCCTAATTGCTATTCAGTATCTGATGTAAGTGCTGTCTTTTGGCATTTTACACCACATGAAGAGATCCGAGCAATAGATGTGACTCCAAAACCTTTTATCACAGTCTTCAGTGGTTTTACAGTAAGAGAGCACTTGGGAAAACTGCTCTGTATGCATGTTAACTGCAGCTGTTCTTACTGCTCCAACCCTCCTCTGCTACAAATGATTCCACTGTGTGCTTTCAATTTCTTTACCGTTTAAACCGTATATTGTTTTTTATTGCTCAAATTCTGGCTGTATTCTTACAGTTCACGTTGTGTTTCTTCTTTCATCTTCTTTTGTGTGTCCTCAGAACGCATGCAGAGAGAAGGAGAAGCTGCATTTGTTTAGCTTATCCAGTATT
The DNA here is from genome assembly GCA_037974405.1 of Brachyalestes nurse. Classification (NCBI taxonomy): domain Eukaryota; kingdom Metazoa; phylum Chordata; class Actinopteri; order Characiformes; family Alestidae; genus Brachyalestes; species Brachyalestes nurse. The sequence continues at coordinate 5,483 of JBBPCY010073725.1, read as the reverse complement.
GGCCCCATAATGTCTCATATATTAATGGCTTACTGTTGAATTAAGGTAGAAATGTCAAGAGGGATGGTGTGATGGGGGTTAGTTTGTATACAGACTAATCCCAGCAGTGTCCTGGGGATTTGTCTGTTTAACAAAGCAGTGTGCCCTCTCCTTGAACGGCAGCGTTACTTACAGATTAAATGTATTAAATGTGGTAGACTAGACATGTACAAATAGTGTTCTATTCTACAGCATTTTTACTTATGGCACCTCTGAGAGCTGGACTTGTGAACCTTTAGCTCGATATGATGAGAGTGTAATACGTCCTCTCACAGTGGCCGCAGTTCAATTTCTGAATCGGTTTCAGTGTTTGACCTTTAAGTTGGAGATGAAGAGAGGGAGGGATGGAGGGAAGGAGGGAAGGAGGGGGGAGAGAGCGAGGTTTCCTAAGGCCTAGCCCAGGAGCTATGACTTCATTAATTTATCAATTACCAGGAACTTTTAATTTAAGCTGAGATGAGATGAAATTCCATTCACGCCCATCTCAGTAAGGTGAAGACAGGGGGGATGGGGAGCACATACAAGTAACACACACACACACACCATATGCAAAGTAGTTCCACTGAACATGGAGTACAATACTTGCCTCACACAGCTGTAGTTATAATAGAGTGAAATCTATGATCTTTAATGCGTACATTATTTGTGTGGTGGAGCACAGAATAGAGTTATAATTTTCAGTCTTTCATTCTGGAATATCCATATGTGGCACACAAGCATCCCTTTATTTAACATCCCCTTCCTCCCCAAAGACCATAACATCATCTTCATTGTGGGCAGTGCCAGTAGGTGCCATTCTGCCCCAAGACAAGTCCCCAACTTCAATCCAGGCACAAATATTTGGTTTTATTTATTTATAATAATAATAATAATAATAATAATAATAATAGTAATAATAATAATAATAATAATAACAATACATTTTATTTATAGGCGCCTTTCACAACACTCAATGACACCGTACAAATTTACAAAGTAAGAACAGACAAAAACAAAATACAGTAAAAGACAACAGAGCAAAGGAGATTAAATGTAATATGCAATTTTAAACAAGTGGGTCTTGAGTTTGGATTTAAAAGTAAGAAAACAATTAATATTTCTAATGTCGGGGGGTAAGGAGTTCCAAAGCTTGGGGGCAGCACAGCAAAATGCTCTGCTCCCCATAGTGACCAGACGAGCAGAGGGGACAGTAAGAAGGACAGAAGAAGAAGATCTGAGGAAGCGAGAGGGAGTGGCAATGTGAATAAGGTCAGACAGGTACGGAGGAGCAAGGCTATGGATGGCTTTAAATGTAAAGAGAAGAATTTTATAATTGATTCGTAATTTAACCGGAAGCCAGTGTAGCTGCTGCAGAATGGGGGCAATATAATAAGTATGCAACTCAGAAGGTCACAGGACAAAAGTATTGGGACACCGTGGCGAGGTGAATGGCTCCCCTTGTGTGAAAACATCCAGAAAAAAATATATTTATTGCCACAAATAAATATATTTGCAGTTTCCGCATTATTGTGGGGATTTCCGCATAAAACTACTGGTTCTCAAAAAAAATATGCGTATGACTGAATCTGCGAGTCCTGATCCACGTAAAACTGGGGGATGACTGTATCTCCATTGTTATTTTTTTTGCACAGACGGCAGGGCAACACATTTACAGCTCGGATACGGGTTGCTTTGTTTGTAATGGAAAAACATTTGCCCACAGTATGTCTTGGTTCATTCTGCCAGTGGAAAAACAATGATAATTGTCTCAGGACTGTGGGAGGAAACCAGAGATCCTGGCAGAAACCTACTCAGAATATTCAAACTCCACACAGAAAGGACCCTCAGCTGTACAGGCTGGGGATTAAACCCAAGACCTTCTAGCTGATGAACCACTGTGCCTGCCTACAGGTTAAATGGTTTAAGCCTTTAAGCTCCTTTGTATATCCACATCCTGTGGCTTATTATTCAGTAACTACATGTAAAACAGTGCAAGCTGTATTAAAGCATCAAATAAAAAAAACGTAGGAATGGAAGTCTGCACAAAACCATGAAGGTTAAGGACAGATCAAAGACTTGGATGAAGCTTTAGGTCCATGATTACAAGCTGTTACAGGCACTGGAGAAGCACTGGTGCCATTTGAAAAGACCACCACTATGACATAGAAAGAGCATCACAGTCTGTCAAATAGCAAGTTTATTATACAGCATTGAGCAACAGAGCGGCTCCCTCTTCAACACACTCTGGCTTATCTCTTGAATTATAAGTAGACATTGCAAAACTGGATCTTGCAGAAAAAAAGGAGGAGAATGTTTTTCATTTGGAATGCATGAGGTTAGCCTCAATCATTAGCTGAGAAGTTTTGATGTGCGTAATTAAAATGATGATACAATAAGTGTCTACACTCAGTAAATCACTGCTTTTTCCTGGTAAAGCCTTGGCTTCTAGCTTGGTGCTCTTCTGTTGCTAGGTGTGTTTCTGCATCTGCAGCATGGTAGAGCAGATAGACTAGTCTGAGTACGTTTTAAAGGTAGCAAATTAACCATCAACAAGGGGATTCATCTCAGATCCCAGTGATTCTGAGAGGTTCTGTTTCTGAAGGATGCATTCATGTTGACTGTACTTCAGTTAATATAGTACTGGAACGGGCCTTGAGGATTCGCACAGAGGGAAAGGATGAGGGCAAGTCTATGAGGGCGTGTTAAAATCAGTACTGTAGTGAAAGGCAGGTTGTGAGCATGACAGCATCTTTGATTCGTGTTACTCTGATACTCTTACCTCCATTAAAAATGCAGTATGGTACATTACTATAGAAAAGTCTTATAGAGATGTCATATGAACAGAAATTGTTAGATGTTCTGTTCTAAATTCTTATGTTCATAATTTTATTCTAAACTCATTAGGCCTTCTGTTCGTGCAATTTTTGATAATTCTCTTCTCAATTCTGTTCAATTTTTTAAGAAATTCATGTCTAAATTCTTAATAATTCTGTTCTTAATTCTGTCTTAAATTCTTGGAAACTCTGTCCCATGTTCTGTTCTAAATTCTTAGGAATTCTTAGGATTTTTTAACCCCTTGACCATAGAGGCATGTTTCTTGGACAGGGATTAAACATATACATACATATACTTAAGTGTACATATGCATAAATATACATATATATTTTTGCAATACACACATCCATATGTATATTCCTGGATTGGTTGTATAGTTTATGTTTTACACTGTACTTACACTGTACTTGGTATAGTTTTTATTCTAGTGTTTTTTAATTTTTGCTGCTCTTTGTACTGTCCATTTTCTGCCGTGACAATGCAACCTTCCCATTTGTGGGACTAGTAAAGGTTTATTTTGTCTTATCTTATCTTAAACATGAAGAATCCTTGACAACAGTTTACTGTTGTCTTCTATTCAGAATTCCATGCAGTCCAAGAATAGGCTTGATCCTTGTTCTGGAAAATTCCACTGTAAAAGTCCCTATGTGGCCCCATGCTTATATGTGTGGTAGAATGACTCTTAGCTGAGTGAAGAATGTAACCACAGCTACATCTCTTACTACAGTTGCCCCTCAGTGTTTTCTAGGCTGAGGTTTTTTGGTTTTTAGACTTGATGACGTGTTATGAAGCTGGGACAAACTTTTGGGCGAACACATGAAGACGGGTTTCTTGTTTTTCAGTGTCTACAGTCTTGGTATGTTAGTTGATGGAATACAGGAGGGAATCCCAGTGGGTATTTAATGTATTTATATAATGCATTAGGTGTATTGAGTGAACACCGATGGATGAAAGCACAAAAAGGATCATCCTTCTATAATCAATATATAGAAAATGTATGTTATAGATAATTCTGTTGAGCTGATGAAGCTGAAGGGTGCAAGGCTTCCCAGAAGAGTATTACATAACACAGCAAAGGATGTAGAAATTATTCATTTGTGCCCCTTTTAAAGGAACTGCTGTCACATGACAATTGCAAGCGCTTCTTTTTCAGCACATATGTGACGTTCACCATGATTTGCATATTTTTCAATTTGATTAGATTTACGTTAATCAGAAGGTGTCATAACATGCCACGCATGATGAGAAGTGAGGCGTGTAGTAACTGACTGTCTCCTCATTCGAAACTGCAGCCCAGCCCCACATCCATGCATTACGGTGTCAGTCTTAATGTCCGATGATGGATTTCTGCTCGGCGCTGAAACGTGACGCGGTACACCACTGTAATGACTGTACAGTAGCGTGGAAGATTGATGGCTGACGCAGCTCTGCTCCACATTCAGTCAATATCTAATATCCACAACCCCCCAAAAAAACCTTGTAAAGATGAAGTGAAGGTTTGTCTCTCAACCTCGGCGCCCTCAGTGTGTGTCCACGCCAAGGACAACTGTCTCTGCCCCCCCCAGAGCTACGCGGCCATGGAAATGATCCTCCTGTCTTCATGGACACCTCCAGGACGATGGACTTAGCTGCTGTTCTGATGTCCCAGTGCTGACCGCCGATATGTAGAATGGATTTTTTAAATGGCCACTTCTTACAGTAATGAGGGGCCAGTAAATGCAGTATTTGCTCACGACAGAACGTGTATAAAGAAGCGAGCTATTGAAATTGCTATGGTTTCGAATGTCCCAGCTCATTCCTACAATAGAAAACCGACTATACCTAATAACTGTCTATTGTTCTGAGCCTGCAGTGCAGAGTGATTGGTTGTTATTAGCTCCATGCTTATTAAATGGATTGGTAAATTGTGTGAGCGTGTGTGTTCTGACATAAGCTTTGGCTAAAACTCACTGACTGTGTGGGTATGTGTGTGTGTGTGTGTGTGTGTCCTGGGTGTGTTCTCACACTCAGAGCATTATGAACACTGGCATTATTTGGTCTCTGGGTAGAACTGGCTCAGTTATTCTGCTCTGCCTCTGCCCAGCCTGGATTACTTCACCGAAATCTTATCTTATATTTTCTTATAATTAATTATTTATTTATTTTGAGGTCCACTTATGACAGATGTGTGGCTTTGTGACTCAGAAGCAGGCATTTTTACATAAGCAACATTGGTAGAGACAAGAAGGCAATAGGAAAAGAGCAGAAGGACATTCCTCTCAACTTTGTAAATTTTGTGGATTTTTGGGCAGAATATTTTTTAACCGTTAGAATGTGAGCAGTATGGAGCGAGATTCTGTTTGGTGTTCATGTGTCACGTACAGCCAAAGTTATTGTAATTTTAAAAACATGTAATGATCTCTAATGGGGTTTTAAAAATGACGTCACACACAAATGAACATAGAAAAGAAAAACAAATAGAAACAAATAGAAAAAGCACAAGATTTCTGAACCCGGAGAACTTTCAGGATAGTCTCCGCCCACAAGTGGGTGTGGAAAACTGCAGAGGGAGGGGCTCCGGAAAGCGCCCAAGTGGCGGCGCGCCTAGAGAAAGAGCAGCAAACAGCAAGCGTGTAGGAGAACAAACACCG
>JBBPCY010073724.1:0-10128 GCA_037974405.1 Brachyalestes nurse | reverse complement strand
AGTGTGTGTCTATCTGACTTCACACTGAAAATATTGAAACAGTTACTTGATTGGTGCCTGTGGTTTAATAAAAACCGTATGCAAGTCTATTGCAAATCTAATATTACTCATAATTCAAAAAGTTGATGTGACTGAAAAAAACTGAAAAAAAGATCTGAAATCAGCATGAAAAACCGGTTTAGAGAAGTGTGTTGTGGTTTCTGATGATTACAAAAAAAATGTTTTTTGTTGACCTCTGTAATAGGCCAACTATGTTATGTTACCAACTTTGTTTTAACTCCAGATTTCTTGTAAACAAAATTGATGAGCTCCAGAGTATCTTGATAAAAAGACATGTAGATGTGGTTGCAATTTCATAAAAAAGAAAAGCATATGCCCTTGCAAGGCAAGTAAAAAAAGTTTGACATGTTAGAGTGATTCCTGGGATGTTGCTTTCCACAGTTTGCAATCACCAGGACTTAGTGACAATTGCTAATAACTTTAATACAAAGTTTATCGAAGCGTCACAGTTGCTTCCGCTTCAGTCGTTCAGCTCTACCTTATTTCTTGCCAAAGTGTGGGATGTGTAAAGCAAACTATCTTGCCTCAAGTGCCACAAATCCCTTAGCCCAGACACAATTCCCCCAAAAATCTGGTCATTTTGATAGATTCTTTGTATTAGGCCGATGACACTCAGAGCTCTGTGTGCACACTAATTACAGCTGATTTTGCCAAGGCGTTGAGGGTTAGGTCACACAACAGAGTATGTCCTTGGCTTGGAGTGAGGCTGGATCTGTTCCCATGGATTTGCAGCTTCACAACCGAAAGATGGGAGTGTGCGCTACAGGGACATCTCGCTGATCGGGAGTACCGCATATCTGGAGTTGCACTTGCCACAAATTTCCACAGAAACACTCACAAAATCTTGTGGAAAGCCTTCCAAGAAGAGTGGAACATGGTATAGCTGCAAAGGTGGGAGTGTCCCAGTACTTTTGTCCATATAAGTGTACATGGACACTCCAACAATCCTGAATCCTTTAAAATCCTTTAAATCCTTTAAAATTGTCCTGATATCTGCATAGAAGGGCATACAATGAAACTGAACGCAAATAAATGGAAAAGGTTTCTTGTCATCTACATAAGACATCCACTGACTCAGAACAAGGGTGTTCCGGGGGATTATTGTGTAAACAGCATAGTGTATTTCATACTGAGTTTTTATCTGCAGATTTATTGGATTTAGTTAGACTTTATATTTTATATTGTTCTTGTCTCTGTGTAGTCATAACATAAGCAATTTCCTCTGGGATCAGTAAAGTTTTGTGATTCTGATTCTTATGGATAACAGTGAAGATAAAGCCGGCCCTGCCCCTGTTTTTGAATACAGAGACTTCTACTAAAGGGCAGAATCTGAAATCAGGTACTAAGGTTAGAAGTTAAGTCTCCTGTGATCATACTTGCTTTCTTCCCAACCCACGATCATAAAAAAGTGTAGACCCCACCATGTTGGTACCTGAGGGCCCCCAATCCAGACCACAAAACAAAAAGTGAGGAAGCTGTTTATCTGGCAGATATAGCAGCTACGTCCGGATGTCACCCATGGTACAGGATCAGCCTTCTATGAGGAGCTCCTCTCTCCTCCTCACATTTACACAGAGAAGGTACTCCTCACACATTTGTTCTTTGTTTCCTCCTCAAAATATTCAAGACTGTTCAAGGTGTCAAAGAGGGCCGTGTTGTCTGCAGACTTCTTGGCTACACCATCCAAGCCCCTCAGGTCACTGGTGTATAGCAAGAACAGGACTGTCCCCAGAGGGGCATTACAGGAGAGGTGGACCTGCTGACTCTGGCAAATTGCTCCATTTTGAGAAGAAAGTCCAATAGGCAGAAAATCATCAAGGGATCCACCTGGAGTTCTCGCAGTTTAGTGCAGAGCATGTGGGCCTACATTCAGTTACACACAGAGGTAAAATCGACAAACAGGATCCTACGTGTCCACTGCTTTTGCAAATGACTTCTGGTGGGATGTAACACAGTTATCACTGCATCCTCCATCTAACAGTTCTGACTATAAGTAAACTGCAACAGACTGAGGGTGTGGCTTACTTGTAAGAGGTGTCGTGGTATAACTAGTCTCTCCACGGATTTTATCAAAAACTGATGTGAAGGCCACGGGACAGTCATTCAGCTCTACCAGATGTCCGGTCTTGTGAATAGGTCTTTCTCCGAAATGCTTCTACGTGGTAGGAATGGAATGCTCCTGATTAAAAAAGTTGACAGATAATGCAGACTAATTTCTCTGATCATTCTCTCACCACCCTCTCTTTAATGAGATCAGGTCCTGGGGCTCTGCTTCAAATTGGCAGCTTGACACATGGGCTCCACACATTCCCTATAGCATCCTTTGGTTTGGGATGTCTCCTTTTTAATACTATCTGACAGCTAAGCCCCTCTGCTCTGTCCTCTGAAACAAAGGCCCAACATTTAGCATGGAATGTTCTTTGTAGGTGAGCGCTGTGGATATTAGCACACTCTCATAGAACTGGATGGATGAAGTCTGTGACAGACGGGTGAAAACTTGCCAATCTGTGTAAGTGAGGCAGCTCTGCAGGCTCTGGACTGCATTACTGGATGACACTTGCCTGTTCTTCTTCAGCTAAACAGCTAATTGAAGTGTTTTCTGCGGGAATCTGAAAGCCTTTCTAATGTTGCCATAAGTCCAGGTGTTTCTCCTTTTGTGTTACATAGAACATAATGCTCATATGTGGGCAGCACAGAATCCAATTTGTAGGTAATCGATTCCTCTAGGATGATCTTGGGGGTGCCGGTGGAGGCAGTTTCTGGTTTTTCAATACAGTGATGGATTGTCTAAGAAGCCAAGCAGCACTAGTTGCATTGGCTGATGGTGGGATATAAACAGCTGTCACAATTGCCTGCCCAAATTCCCTCCGTATATAAAATGGGCTCAAGAAAATAGACAAAAGCCCTAGCTCTTCCTTGCAGATTCTGTCTTGCACAGAAGAGCACCAGCATTCATTAAGAAACAACATAAACAACCTCTACTTCCATTTTTCTTCCAAGTACAAGCCCCTGTATGTGTGCATAATTTCATTTAACTGATGAATGTTGCACTGTAAGCCCTCTGATAATCAGGTCTCTGTAAAACATGCATCACTGTATTCTTTCAGAAACCGGGTTCAATTTGTTGAGGTTTAATTCATCAATCCCGCTTTGATGGGAGCAGTAGTTTTGTTTTGCCTCTGAAACTTCTCCACTGGCAGGGCTCACCATGTTTTTTGATGTCAAAAAGATGCTCCCTGTTGTAGGAGATAACTGGCCTTATTGCGTTTTCTCCTGTCAACAGTGACAGTGAAATCCCCTGAGTAAAAATATTTCCTGACACAGTTACCTTACTATAGACCAGACTAAAAAGCTAGAAAGAATGCAGAAATGGGCTTGTAAAATCATATTCAGCTAGAGATTCTCAGGGTACCCAGAGACTTTGTGCACTCTTGGACTGAGGGAAGAGCTCTCAGGTCATTAGACAAGGAATACAAACAAACTGCCCATCCTAAGATGTCAAACTGAGAGGATATTACCAATCCCTTACAGTGGGGGGAAATTTTGATCCCCTGCTGAATTTGTAAGATTGCTGAATTGCAAAAAAAACTATTTTTTTGTTGATATTATGTCTCTCTCCATAAAAATGAAACTACCTTGTGACTTAGAGACTGTTTAGCAGGCGATCAAATCATTATTTCCACCACTCTATATATGTAGATTCTTCAACAACAGAGGACTTTATATTTAAGAAATAAGATATTAGATTACACTTTAGAAAGCTGGAATACTTTTACACCTTTTTAAGATTTGCGGTCTACAATGGCAGCAAAAACTAGAGTTTTTAATGACAGTTGTCTTTAGGAATCTATAATAAGCCTGAAATGTCAACAAACCAGATTAAACTAACGTAACATTCTCAATGTTCAAACTGCTATTCACACACTGCTGATTATAACAGTGGTCACTCAGAGTCAGCTTTAATACACGGAGGAGTTGTTACAGTGTTTATGTCCAGCTGAACAGAACCAAAACTAAACCCCCCTAAATAGTCACTGGGTTGAAAGTATGGTTCTAAGAGTAAGAGTCTTTCTCCAGATGTCTCTCACACCACTTGCATAGCTTTTTGGTTTCTGCCTCAAAATTAGTTGGACTGTTGGAGGTGCCGACCAGTGCAGTGTTGTCTGCATAATTCCAGGCTACACCATTCAAGCCCTTCAGGTCATTGGTGTAGAGTGAGAACAGGACTGGGAAAACATTCCTATTAACCTTTTTGACATTGTTTTTAAGAACATAGTTGGCAATTCAACACTGTAGGTGTTAGCAATCTTGTATGATAAACTGTAATATAAATTCAATCCACATTGGACAGGTATGGAGAAACAGCTGTGAGCTACATTTCTATCAGACAGAAAAAGGGAGCTCACTTTTGATTCATCATTCGAACATTTATAAGCAGTTTGCCTGTCAGGTAAAAAATGTGAGGGAAGAATAAATGAAAGACAGACATTTTCCTCCTGTCACAGAAACACACTACATGATGCCTTGGTGAAACATCCTATTGTTGGATCTTCTTGTTTTAAAGTAAACAAACTGGACCAAATATGAGCTTGGAGAAAAGTTCAAACAAATGGCAACAGACAATAGTTTTACAATGTTGGAACACCAGCCTAGGTTCCAAATGCAAACCTTGGTGTTGATGCTAAAGGTCAGTTTTTCTGCAGTCATTGCCAGTTGCCTACTTCTTGTTCCATTCTACAACTAAAGACTGTCCTTTGCCATAATCAGCTGATTCCAGCTGTAACATGGTGCTAAAGCCATGAAGCTTTCTTTATGACTATGATAAGGCCATCACATTCAACAGCTCTTTTATTTTGAACCATTCTGGTCACCTGTCAGATGCTACTAAAGTTTCTTACACCCTGATCATAAGAATAAACAACATATGTTGATATTAATGATCTACAAAGTCTAAAACTAAATACAGGCACCTCTACATACAGTGTAAAATACAAAAATAATTTTATGATGCATAGATCTGTGGTGGGCTGGCTCCCTGCCAAGGGTGAGTCCCTGCCTTGCGACCCACGATAGGCTCCTGGTACCCGCGACCCTGGTAAGGACTAAGCGGTTACAGAAAATGAATGAACAGAAAATTAGTGAATGATGCACAGATACATTGAAAGGATATATAGATAAATGAGTATGTTAATGAATTTTTGTAGGTCTAGGTGTGGTGAATGTATGGCCTATAGGGGTAGGCACTGACATTGGATCTTTAGTATTAAACGTTGGAGGTTGTCACATCACGTTGCCAAGGGAAGGAGGCTCAGATGCTGGTTTCAATTTCTGTAGTAACTTTCTTTATTTGCAAAAGTTATCTGGATCACCAAACAGAAAGTCTTACTAGCCTAAGGGTTACAGTGACAGTGGACTGATTCAATGGCTTCCAATGATATCTCCTGAGGTTTATGAAACCTATTGACCAGACACTAGACTGCGTCCCCCCTCTGGAGGTGGTTGCCAAACACTGCAAACCTGTTTCTCAGCATCCTGTACTGCGAGAGTTTTTCACAGTACTGGATCAGGCTGTCAGAGGTGAACTGCACATCACAGACCTGTTATTCCTTGTAGGGACAGGAGCTAGAGTGTAATGACTTCAAAAGGACTTAATCCACGTTTCTTGTTGCGTGTTGCTTGGACGCTGCCGAGCACAGTGGGTAGGGCCTTGAGCCAAGAGATTCCTTCCCGGTGGAGTCTGGACAGATGTTCTTTGATGACACACTTTATCCTGTAATGATCCCATTTCTTGTTTAGTTTAGGCTGTGTCTCCTGCCCTTCTCCATATATTTGTGTTCAGTTCCAGATTTGTTCTACTTGTTTTAGAAATGCAGTTTTTAAAGAAATCCCAATGTCAAAGTTATCTCAGTGTCATTGCTCATATCAGTTGTTAAAATCAACTTAAAGCATATTCTTCATATTATGCAGAACTCTTCTGCTTATTGCATCCATTAGGTATTTTTTTACTTCTGCAGTTTCAAGTTCAAATAAAAAGCTTCATACAGCATCCCATCCTGTATCAACATTGTCAACACTGTCTTGAGACTCAGCTACCTTTGTCCTCTCATTTTCAGTATGTTGGTTAGATAATTCCTCGCTGTCTGAACCATCTAAACTGCCATAGTCACGTAGCCGTTCCTCCAACAAATGGTACCTCCAACCTTCATTGTTGCAACAAAAATCCATCTCTGGCCATAACTCTTCTTTACTTTGGACGTCCACTTCAGTTCTTTAGTGTAACCTTCCATTTGGTCATTCTTGTCTTGAAGGTAAATTTGGCCTGTGCACTGCTGTCCAGCGTTTGAGCAGGTGTTTGGTTAGATAATTCCTCGCTGTCTGAACCATCTAAACTGCCATAGTCGTGTAGCAGTTCCTCCTCTTGATCTTCAGCTCTTTGAATGGGTAGAGTGGTTCTGGCTTCCCTAGTTTAGCGTCTCAGTCACAAGAGGTTGCTGCTTTTTCAGTCTTCAGGGATTAAGTTTGCCCATTTTTGATTTTCAGCTAATAGTCTTTTTCTTTTCTTGGAATAGAGAAGCCAACTTTTTTATTTTCATGTGTCAGTCTCAGTCTTTTCCAGATGTTTTCAAATTAATATGCACAAAACAGACCATCTGTCTCATCTGCTGCTCGCAAACAAAGGCTGTGTCCTTTTTGATGTCATGCAAGGTCCAGAGTTGGTCCTCTGAGGGTTTAATGTTGTAATTCCATTGGATGTCATCATTCTCTAATCCAAGTATTTTTTCCGGTAATTAATCAATTTAGGCTGTCCAACATCTGATTGAGTGTTATGTTTGGAGGAGCTTTGCCATGATGTTCTGGTTTCAGTGGTCCAGCTTCATGAACATAGATATACACAGCCAAACTCAGCAGGCATGACAGCAGATTGACTCAGGGAGTGAATGTGCTGGTGTTAGTGGAGCTGGAGTTCATATACACAGCTATCTATACTCAAAAGCAAATAAAATGCAAAAGAATATAAGATATCTAGAGAATAGATGGGTATCTACAGGAAACCGAAATTGATGTAATTAATATCTTAACGAGAAGCGATTACAAAATCTGTTGCCTATTCATCAAAATACAAAATAGGCTACAGCCAAGGATTATTAATTTATTTATTTTCCCACACTTAAAAACTGTAATTCCTTAGCTCTATCTATATTTGTATTTCTTGGCTCTATGGCACAACATGAATATTTGAATATTTGTTTATATATGATCTTCCTTGTCTAGACATGTCAATACTAGGCATGCATGCAAATTTTTGGTCTGTTCAGATCTTTGAGATGTTAATGGGCACTCGTCAGTCTGATTTTCAGTCTGAAAATCTCCACAGTTCTTCAAAACACAAGATTGTTTATTTGTCACATACATAGGTATAGAAGCACATGTGATGAAATGTGTCCCAGAGTCGACCAGTGCAATTTGTGCAATTAGGTTCTCAAATAATTTACATTAAATTAAAGAGAAAAACTAAACAAATATAATAAACATAAACAGAAGCAAAATCTGTGCAGTCTGCAGGAGGTAACAATGGGAATATCTGTGCTGTAATGTGCAGTGTGCTGTTTGCTGGTTGATTTAAAGACTTAAATAATAGACAGCAGGTGAGGTACAGGGAGTATAATGCACAGTTAAAGTTCTGTGTCCTGGTTAAGAGTCTGATGTTCTAAGGATAGAACCACCTCCTGAGTCTCTCTGTTTTGACCATATCACTCCTAAATTGTCTGCCTGATTTCAGCAAGTCAGACAGATGGTTAGTTAGTCATGATCTGGTTGCTCTGGTCCTGCATCTCCTGGTATTAATGTCCTGCAGAGACAGTAGAGCTGATCTGGATCACTCTCTGTAATCCCTTGATGACAGAGCTGTTCCCAAACCAGGAGGTGATATTCTAAATCAAGACATTTTCTACAGCACCAGACTGTTCGGCTGCTGAATTATTCCATGTCTCGGTTATGTCTGTACATTCCTCTCTTACTAATCCCTCCTGGGCTTGAGAATACAAAATGCATTTCCAGGGCATACCGCAAGCATTCTACATATCTCTGGAGCTGTACTAGAGGGATAAAGCGCCATCCTCCCCCTGATGATGGTGTAGAGCACTAAATCTAATTTACATCCTTTTCGGCCTCATCAAACCATTCAGTGACCTCTCATGCCCTGTGGAGAGGCACATCGTCATCCTGGCCAAAGTCACTCCCATGTTTTATCATAGGATAAAGGTGATCAGTAAAATGAATTATTCTGTATTAATTAAACTTTGTATTCATTTGCAGTGACCCCTTTTTCAAAAAGGACAAGAGGACATTTTTGGCAGCAAAATGACTCCCACAGAATAACAGAGCCACCAGACCGCCTCTCACTGTAGGGGTTGAGCATTTAGGCCTGGTTAGCATATAACCAGTGCCTATGGTTTTTCCCCTGTGACCTCTGAGGTAATCATTCATCTTTGTAATGAGGATTTTTTCTTTTCCTTGCAGCCCTGAGATATAGCTTTCTATGTAGTTCTTAAAGGACTGTTCTTACAGAGACAGTTGTCTTATCCTGCACTGGCCTTCTCAATCTCCTGCAGAATGTTTGTTCTGTTTTTCCTTACATATCACAATAATGCATGGTCGTTCAAAAGCATAATTTGAAGAGCATGATTCTAAAACACTGTGTGTAATTTTGTATATGAAGAGGTTTAACTCAGAATCAGAATTAGAAATCTTTATTGATCCCAGAGGACTGAGTGACTGCAAAGACACATAGAGACACAGAGACAGGGATGATATAAAAGATAAAGTCTAAATGAAATCTAAATAAACATCAGTAGGAAGATGCTCAATACGGAAATACACTATGATATATATTGGGGTATTAATACTATTTAATGACATGTTTGTGTTTTTGTTTTTATGGCATCTTTTATACGTTTGTTTGCTGTGTGTTATGTTTTATAATGTTTTAGATTTTTCTAGTCTCTTTGTTTTATTTTGTTTCACTACTGTACAGCGCTTTGTGACTTTCTGTCTGAGAAAAGCGCTTTATAAATAAATTACTTACTATAGTTGTGTGACACAGTAAAGTGAAGTCCACTGATACAGATGATAGTTAGGAGTACATTATTACACTTAGTAGAGATCAGTAGCTTTTAAGCAATGTTGGAATAAGTAGTGATATTTCTTGTGTAATCATAATGAAATGATTTAGCACCCATTTAGAAAAACATCTTATGATACTGTATGGTAAGACAACTACACATAAGATATTGCATATAATGATTATGATTTAATACCCAGTAAGAACATTAAAAAGAGTTATGCTTAATGGGAAATATAGTTATTTAATAAAGGTGATATGAATCATAGTACAGTGTTGATATTTATTTTATGGAAAAAGCCTGCTCCCAACAACATATATCTTACAAAATCCTTTATTTCTATGGTTCTAAATACAAATATCACATCCTGCTAAAACACTGACCAGTTGAGAATTCTTTGTCTTTCTGCCATCCAGAACCCTTTAAACTTAGATCCAAAACTGAGACCAAATAGGCCTGCTCAGTGGTGTATACTGATTCACTGATACAGGCTAGTAATGTGTGTGACTGCTGTATACTTTGGCCAGTGGGAGTCTCTGTTCTCCTGTAGTAGAAAGGATGAGTGTTGAAAGAAGTACATGTGCTGGTCATAAAATTATAATATCTTCAAAAAGTTGATTTATTTCACTAACTCCATTCTAGAAGTGAAACTTGTATAATGTATACATTCATTGCACACAAACTGATATATTTCAAGTGTTTATTTCTTTTAATTTTGATGATTATAACTGACAACTAATAAAAACCCCAATTCAGTACCTCAGAAAATTAGAATATTACTTAAGACCAATACAAAGAAAAGATTTTTAGAAATCCTGGCCAACTAAAAAGTATGAACATAAAAAGTATGAGCATGTACAGCACTCAGCACTTAGTTGGGGCTCCTTTTGCCTGAATTACTGCAGCAATGTGGCGTGGCATGGAGTCGATCAGTCTGTGGCACTGC
>JBBPCY010073723.1:0-10129 GCA_037974405.1 Brachyalestes nurse | reverse complement strand
TTATGTGGGCTAGCTCCATGCGCTCCTCGTGTTCTCTGTCCTGCGCGAACACTTTTATATCGTCTTCTAGTGGAAAAACACAGCTTCAGCTCCTCACAGACGCTCATTCTGGGTTTTAGACTCATTTTCGCTGAGTTATATTTGATTTTAGAAGTAAAAACACTGATAAACAGCTCCTCCATCTCTCCAGTGCGCACCGAGTCACCTGTGTGCTCGCTGAGTGAACACCAACCTTCCCCTCCCCCCCCCCTTTCTCTCTGTCTCTCTCTCTCTCTCTCTCTCTCTCTCTCTCCCTCGCCCCTCTACCTTATCCCCCTCCAACCCCTCCTTCCCCCACAGAAACTCTCATAAAAGCGCAAGCAGAGGGTTAATGCAACCAAACTAGTAGTAGTACGAGTAGCAGTAGTATTAGTAGTAAGTGGTGGTTTTCCACCTATTTTGCAGGTATTTTTTTTCTGCCCGCCAAATTAGTTAACTGCCCCCCACACAAAAATATTTGGACACACCTGTTTTTCAGGGTTTGGGCTAGGCCCCTTACTTGAAAAGAAATCTTAATGCTTCAGCATACCAAGACATTTTGGACAGTTGCACAGTTGGACAGTTGCACAAAGGGGGGACCAACTCCATATTAATGTATATTTATTTGAATGTCGTGTCATTAAAGTCCTTGTTGGTGTAATGGTCAGGGGTCCCAATACTTTTGTCCACATAGTGTAAGTACTGTAATGCAAGAGAAAACTGTGGTTCAAGGTAGGAGTCATTCTTCTCTGACCGGTGACATTTCTTCTATGACACACTTATTTTCAGCAAAGTTCTGATATGTTCTGCATTACAGATTTAGGAGAGCTCCAACCCTATTTATCAGATCTGCAGGCTTTTTCTTGAACTTAGTGATAGTATAGAACACTCTATAAAGTAATGGGTAACATCTTACAGTATCAGGAATACGGTATAAGTAACTACGTATATGGCAGGGGTCGTCAAGTACATTTGTCCAAGGGCCAGAGTTTTTCTCGGCAGACACTGTAAAGGCCAGCTGCTCTCCTAAAATAAAATACAAATAAGATTGTACCTTAAGTAATATATTATTATTTGATATACAGTAATCCCCTGTTACGTTCCATGAGCACCCGCATATAGTGAAAAAACGCATTGTGTTTTGGTAAAAAAAAAAGCCTAAAACTGCTTATTTTTATAGTGTAAACCCTAAATATGCCCCAAATATGCTCTCAGAACACTTTAATTTCATTTTAACTCAGTTTAATGGATTACCCTTAACAAATGTAAAAGTAAACCCTATTCTCCTCTTTTTATTTATTTTACAGTAATAAAAACACAGGGTTTTAAAGACAAAACGAAAACAAGGAGAAATAAATATTCAGAATCAGAAAACTTTATTGATCCCAGGGGGAAATGCTTAAAAACTGTTAGCATTAGCAGTTAGCATTAGCAGTTTGCATTAGCAGTTTGCATTAGCAGTTTGCATTAGCAGCGCGTGTGTGTGTTCAAAACACTAAAATACAAGACACGGAGCAGTCATGCACACAAGCGAGAGAGAGTGTGCACGTGTGTGTGTGACTTCTCTCTCTCTCTCAGAAATCAGAGAAATTTTAATATAAGGAGAACTCCCACTCTCAGAACACTTCCGTGGTTGAGTGCAGAATTTAGCCGTCTAGCTCCAAAGATGTCCATTCATTTTCCATCGGGGGGCTGGATGGAAAGCTCTGGCGGACCGGATGTGGCCCGCTGACCGCCAGTTGACGATCACTGCTGTAGTGTCTATTTAGTTAGTGACTGTTGATTTTAAACTAGATACCTCATTGTGGAATAGAGTCTTTAACACCATATGACCCAATCGTTTGTTCTGCTCTGTAGAAGTGTGTCTCATCCACCATGTCCCCGAGGGATTCCAAGAAGGTAGAGGAGATCAATAGCAGCCTGAACTTGCACTATGAGGACAAGGTGCGTCCCTGCATTGACCTTGTGGACTCTCTCAGGACCCTAGGTGTAGAGAAGGACCTGAACTTGCCAGCCATTGCCGTCATTGGTGACCAGAGCTCGGGTAAAAGCTCAGTGCTGGAGGCTCTTTCAGGGGTGGCATTGCCTAGAGGCACAGGTGAGGCAGACACAAACTCACTCGGCTGTTTGTAGGACAACATAGCAGCTCTGCTTCAATGTTGAGGCTAATTACACTGCACAAAATCATGTACTCTTTTGATTTGTCCACATTCAGAGACAGATTGTTGGCTGTAGGGTGCAGTACAGCGGATATGGAAAAGAATCACTCCCTTCAAAATATTCACATTCTATTGCTTTGCAGCCTGGAATGAAGACAAAAAAAAACAAAACACAAATTTCCAGGTATAGAATATGAAAGCAGCAGAATCACAGGGATAGATAAAGGATCTCTCCCCTCTGACTATCCACCTAGACATTCACCCTTTTCTCTTTCAGCCACTGTGTGGTCAAATTCGATTTGGGTCATTGTCATGTTGGAAGGTGAATCTTTTTCCCATTGACAACTTTCTGGCAGAGGACAGCAGGCTTCCCTTTAGAATTTGACAGTATTTTGCCCATCCATTTTTCTTTTTATCCTGACAAGTGCCCTAGTCCCTGCTCCTGAGAAACTCCCCCACAACAGGAAGGAGCCTTTTTTGAGAAGTGGTGTTTTTCTTGCTGTCCTCCAAAACAAGACACAATTGTGATATTATCATCACATGCACACAATGACCAATCTTTGCCATACATTCCTGTAACAGCTTCTCGTAAGTTGCCACAGGCCTCTTGGTAGCCTCTCCGACCAATTTCCTCTTTGGTCTTCCTTCCAGTTTGGAGGGACGGCTTCATCTGGGAAGCATCACAGTACTCAGTGTTGGGGAGTAAAGGAATATATGTACCGGCGTTACATAATTAGAATACAAATTATGAGTAACTGTATTCCGTTACAATTACTGTTAAAATAGGTGATAATTAGATTACAGTTACTTTGTTGAAATAAATGGATTACACGGCATTTTCCTGTTATTTGTTAGACTTTCAAACGCCTTTTAAACTGAAGCTGTCGCCGCAGACAGGTTTTTTCAATATATATTTTTAAATTACTGTAACTCTTGAACCGTTTCCGCAATCTAAAAAATTCCAACGGTTTCTGAATTCAGAGAAGCGCTGCGCTTTGCAGTGATATTAGTGTCATTACGGTAGTCATTTTTATGGATCTTTTCATAGGAGGGGGCTTTTACCAGGCTGTAGCCGGCCAGGGAAGCATTTTTCGGGCTTACTCGCCTGGATGAGTAGGCCTGGTTCTCCTCATGCCTCTCACCCAAATTTCGAAGTTTTCAGAACAGGGGGCTTTTACCAAGAACCAGGCCCCTCAACCATGATGAGTGACCCGAAAAAAAGTGATTCTAGGTCGGCTACAGCCTGCCCAGAGCTCCCTTGTATGTAAGGGTTTAATGTTGATGGCGTCTGTTACACAATTTACCCGGAGCCAGCACAACAGACAGGGGTGGACTGGCAATCTGTACGTTCTGGCATTGGCCCGAGATGCGCATAACACCGCCCCCCCACCCTTGGAATGACAGGCATAGACCTGAGATGCGCATAACACCGGCCCACGGCCATCAGCCTGAATTTCTCGGCTGAGATAGATTTTGGGGCATGTATTCTGTAATCTGTAGTGGAATACATTTTAAAAGTAACCTTCCCAACACCGACAGTACTGTAGTACCAAACACTTTCCACTTCCTAGTTACAGACCTTACTGTGCTCCTAGAGATTGATTAAGCCATTGAAACTTCTCCTGACTTTATCCTTGATTAGATTTCTTTTGACAGTGCCTTGGCACTCATATTTGATTTTTTGCTTTTGGTTACACTACCAAGCACTGGAATGCTCCAGGAATAGATGGTTTTATGCTGAACTAATCAAAACGTTTACAATTGATCACAGCTTGGTGTGCAATGGAGAAGACCATTAGTTGCACCTGATTGAGTTTCCAAACATTTTTAGGAGGGGGTGATCTCAGTGATTCTTGTTTTTTATGTTTTTCCAAACTATTATCATAATTTTCACTTGGATGTTATAGGTTGCACTGAATAAACACAACTGGATTTATTTTTGTGTGTGTGTGTGTGTGTGTGTGTGTGTGTGTCTTCATTTCAGGCGGCAAAGCAACAAAATGTGAATTCTTCGAAGGGGATGATTCTTTTCTATTCTTACTTCTTGTAAATTGACATTTTATGTCAAAAAACACTTACAGTCACGTTGTTTTGATGAATGGTTTTTGTTAAGAAGATCTGTATGGCTGATAATGTGCAGCAGCAGCCCCTCAGGCCTATACTTTTATTCTCTGTAGTTACATTTACAAACAAATATGTGCTTCAATTCAAGTAGAGATGTAAAAATTAAGATTCAGTGGAGCAAAGGTGTCATTACTTTCATTCAAGTTTAATTTCATTCACAGGTATTGTGACCCGTTGTCCTTTGGTGCTCAAACTAAAGAGAGTTGAAAATGGTGTTGCATGGTCTGGACGACTGTCATACAAGGACCAACTAAAGCTCCTCCAAAATCCAGCTGAAGTGGGACAAGCTGTTGCAGTTGGTCTGTCTTCCTTATCAGTCTGTTTATTTGTAAATATTCTGAATGTTTGTGCCATTTAGGCTTGGTGACAATGTGCTGCTGTGTTCCGTATAGCTCAGAATGACTTGGCCGGACAGGGAAAGGGAATCAGTCATGAGATGATCACGCTAGAGGTTGAATCCAGCCTGGTTCCTGACCTAACCCTTATTGATCTACCAGGCATTGCCAGGGTGGCTACAGGTGACCAACCAGTGGACATTGAGAAACAGGTGAAGGAAGAGTTCAGTTCACATTATGAAATGATTCCGCAAGAGAGAGAGCAACTAATTTAATGTGTTGCTTGAAGGAGAATGCCAACAATCTCTTGTTTGTTTTATTAAAGCCATGTAATCATTTTTAACCTGTAATCATTTTTAATCCCAATCTGAACAAAAAGTGTTCTTTTTTTCTCTGACAAATTTGTTATTTAGGCTTTGCACATTCAGTGCTATTGTTTACTATATATAATGGCTTCACAATCTTATCCAGAAAAGCTCATTCACTCCTACAGTGTCTGCATTTGCTTGCTGCCTGTGTCCACTTCACTGCTAAACAATGGTCCTATGGAAATTTTCTGGCTTGAATTTCATTCAGCTTTCTTTTTTTGTCTTGAATTGCATACAAAAGGGAAAGCTGTGAGAAAAGCATCTCAACCTTCTTGTTTTCTCTCAACTGCTGAACAGATTAAAGATCTCATTGAGAAGTTCATTAAGAGACAAGAAACTATTAGCTTGGTTGTTGTGCCAGCGAACATTGACATTGCCACTACTGAAGCACTGAAAATGGCAAACAGAGTGGATCCACATGGGCAAAGGACACTGGGTATGGTAGCAGGACATTTCAGTATGGATGACATAACAAAACGTGAGAAAATGCAAAGTGTGATTGCGTTGCTGCTATAAAATGAGTGGGAAAAAAATGTACGTAAAAAAATGCCGTGAACTTGCCACTTGCCACTCTTCAAGTGTGTTTATGACTCTGCTGTGTGTTTTGATCCGTGTTTGTTTCTCAGCGTTTGTGTTTGGCCGTGTTTTTTTCTCTGTCCAACACAGACTCTCTCTCCAACACATATTTTAAAGGCGACTTGACCATCCTCTCTCCCCATTTACTACAGAGCAGATTTGACCACAAATATAGTTGCTTTTAAAAAATCAATACTCCACCCCTAATCAACCGATTAAAGTTGCACTGTAGGAGATATTAAGGGATGTTTTGACATTGGAACCATGCCCATATTTCAGAAACTGTGGGAGGAGAAGCATCCTCAAACTTCACCTATAATAAGAATAATGATAAAACTTAAGAAGAACAATAATGTGATTTCTCACACTAATAAAAAGGCTTGGGGGGAAAATTGCTATTTTGTTTTTTTTTACTCATGCAGGTATTCTGACCAAGCCTGATTTGGTAGACAAAGGTGCGGAGGAGACAGTGATGACTACTGTCAATAACCAGGTCATCCCTCTGAAAAAGGGCTACATGATTGTAAAGTGTCGCGGCCAACAAGACATAAACGCCCATCTGAGTCTGGCTAAAGCTCTCCAAAATGAGAAAGACTTCTTTGAGCAGCATGCACACTTCAGGTAAGAAAAAATTTCATTGTCATGTTCTAAAGCTCACCTGAGGTGTAGAATAAAGTGTCACTTTAGTGGGTTTGGGCCCAGTAGTTAAATTCAGTAGAATAATTAATAGTAAAAACTGGAGGGTTCACCAAATGTAGATGCTTTCTTAGTTCATACCCTGACTTTGGAAAAGGAAAAAAACACTATCTTTTGAACATCACTTTCTCTTATTCAGGCCTCTTCTGGAGGAAGGGAAAGCTACAGTGCCTGTCCTGGCAGAAAGGTTAACAAAAGAGCTGGTGGAACACATTGGTGTGAGTGATATAGTTACCATTTTTAAACCAAAATCAGTACAATCAACTATCTACATATCTTTTATTTTTCTACTGCAGATACATGAACATTTGTTTAATTTTTCTATTTTCAGAGATCACTCCCACAACTGGTAAAACAAACTGAGCATAAATTGGAGAGCACTGCCAAAAAGTTGAGACAACTTGGAGATGGAGTTCCTCTCGAGGAAATTGAGAAGAATAATTTTCTCATTAACGTAATTACCTCTCAAAAGACATCTGAAAAGAGGGTTTCCTCTTTGTTGGTCTGTTTAGATACTTCATTTTTCTTCATCTAATATTTATTGTCAACATTTCTTTTTACAGAAAATTAGTGAGTTCAACCAAGTCCTTACAGACGTAATGAGGGCAGAAGAAGACCTCAAAGACTCAGACACCAGGGTCTACAACAAACTGAGGACGGAGTTTGGAAAATGGAAGTCTCTCTTGGACAAGAAGACCAGTACACGTGAGTTAGTCTCATTTGACTCCAGGTCAAATTGTAGCGATGATCTGAACTGAAGAGATGGTTTGCATGCTAACACTGAGTGGCACACACAGTTTATTAGATCTGGGAAGTTCTAAAACAGTTCCAGAGGAAAAACAATTTTTTTCTTTAAATTTAAAATCTGAATTTCTTGAAGCTTCGTATCAATATTAAACTGACTTTCTGTCAGATCAAAATGTTTATTTGGTTATCAGTATTATGCATATGTGTCCCCCTGCTGATTTCTTCTACTAATTCATTTAACATTGAAACATAGTATATAATGTATAGGGTACTGAGGTACCCTTAAGCAAGATACCATCCCCATGCACTCCAATCCGGGCCCTCCTCGTTGGTGGCAGCCCCCTGCTTCACTTGGTGAATGACTTAAATGCAGAGAAAGAATTTCACATTGTTTACACTGTGTGGTTAGTTTGTAATGAAATGGTGCGAACAAGTCTGCATAGGGGATAGGGTTGGGTGGTTTCATATGCGCATCTTGGCCATATTTAGGCCGGGAAATACGGGGGGGGCTAAGTAGGGGGGAATGGTTGGGGGTGTGAACTTGTCCAGAACGCACAGATTGCCAGTCCGCCCTTGACTTCAGAGCTAGAGTCTTTAGGATTCAGGTCTTAAAAAATCCACTCCACCTAAACAACAGCTTTACTATGGCTCTGCTGAAGTGGGTTGCAACTGAGATACAGTAAAGGGCACTTAAGATGGCAAATGATAAAGCCAAGGAGAAGAGGTAGTCTATCTTGTGCCACAATGTCTCCTCAAAGTGTGTCCTTTTGCTCGGTGCAGAATGTTTTAAACTTTCTAATTTTGTAATAGTTGATGCCTGCTTTTGCATTGAATGTTATGAGGTCTGATCTCGCATTGTATCTCACACGCTTCTTTCTTCTCTGTCTTCGTTGTTCGTCTAGTTGAGGAAAACCTCCGGGATGAGGTCGAAGAGTACACAAAGATCCGCAGGGGAAAGGAGCTTCCTGGATTTGTCAATTACAGAACATTTGAGAACATTGTCAAGAAGCATGTAGAGGAGCTGGAGGAGCCTGCTGTGAAATTACTGGCAGATATTACTGGTGAATGTGAACAGATTTATCCAGCTGTGTTAAATGTAGCCTGATATGCAACCACTTATTTATTAGCAGTTGTATGTTACCTGTGCAGAATCTCCTAACTGTCCATATTATTTTCCATTCATTTCTAAAAGATATTACCCACTCCTGCTTGAATGACATTGCAAGCTCTCATTTTGAGTCCTTTCCCAACTTGCTGAGGGCAGCTAAAGAGCCTATTGAGGATCTATGTGAGCAGGAGTATGAGAAAGCCAAAGATAGATTGAAAGCTCAGTTTAAGATGGAAAGGATTGTCTACTCTCAAGATGGTCTCTACAGCTGCAAACTAGAGGCTGTCAAAAACAAAGCAGAACCATCCAGGGTTCTGGGCTTCGGGTACAAACCAATCAGTGCTGACATCCGGGAGATGACTCAGCACCTGAATGCCTATTTCACGGTATGTTGCAGCTAATAATAATTATACCATTAGGAATGATTATTTTAAAATAATTATAATCTGTCAATCAGTGTAGGCTTCGAGTTTATAGGTAGGGTATAGTTGCTAGGCAACACAATAAAAGATTATTCTATGAAAGGTATCATGGTTTTTAATAACTCGGTGCATTATTACAGAATTTAATTGATGTGTGTGTGTGTGTGTGTGTGTGTGTGTGTGTGTGTGTGTGTGCGTGTGCGTGTGTATTTTCTCTCACAGATTACCACTGAGCGTCTGGCTAATCAGGTGCCCCTGATAGTTCAGTATCACGTGCTGCACCAGTACATCTCTCAACTTCAGATTACCATGTTGGCCATGATAGGAGGAAAGAATGCAGAGAACCTCATTCGAGAGGATTCGAACGTGAGCCGCCACAGGAAGGCGTTGAAGGACCGCTTGGGACGCCTGAAAAAAGCTCGACAGGTCCTGTCCAAGTTTGTGCACTCTGCTACATAACTGCTTCTGGAGAGACCAAAGAATGATCTGTGGAACGCAGTCTCCCATCCTGATTTCTTATTTGGGCACAATAAAGGTTTTTCTCATCCAATGCATTTGTGGTGTTATTCTAGTCTTCTTTTGCTAGCTTTGATAAAGATCTGTTACCACAGAAACATGTTAATATTTCATATTATGTTCTATGTTATGTTAGAAATGGAAGATTTGTTATGAAACTGATCCTTCTGCAATTATTTAAATGACACTTGTGGCATTAGGGAGTCTAGACGGCTAGTCTGGAGTCTAGACTGTTGAGACCTAAATTCTGTCAGTGGGGATGTTATGCTTTAAATAAAAATTTGAATGGACACTGTTGAGTGTGGGGTTATGTTAGTGCGACAGTGCTGCTCTAATCTATAGCTACTCATTTTGATTTAAGGCCAGTTTGTAAAGAAAACTGAAAAGAGGGTATAGAGTGCATCATTTGCATATAACAAATACGTCCATGTAATAGATGTGTTCAGACGGCACAATCTGATTGGTTGAGACGCATTCTACTCGTGCTACCTGTCTACCCAAAGGAAAGTTCTTTCAATGGGGGACCATGCTTTGGCATGATGGAGGTTGTATCATCATTATATGGCACAGTACACTGATCCCTGTGTGGAGTCATCAGCGAGAGGACCAAAAAGGGAAAATCCCTCAGGTGGGTAAAAGATCTGAGTGAGGTTGGGACTGTTCTTAATCACACAGAGACTGAAAATCTGATCTAGGGTGTCCTACAAAAATACCTAAATATTGGACACACAGCTTTTAATTCAGGTAACAATCATGGCATGGTTTGAGGAACATGATAAAAAAATGTAAGGTGTTGGCTTGGTCTCAAAATTCTCCATGTCTCAATCAGATTAAGCAGTGGAGTGTCGTTGACAACTTAGTCCGATCCATGAAGGCCTCACCTCACAATACTCCGCTGAGTGCTGAATGCTATTGTTAATGTCTCACTGTACACTGCAGTTTGTAGGAAAAGTTAGCTCAAATTTACTTATAATTTATTTATTCTCCACCAGAATCAGTTTAGGCTGATTCACCACTATATTCAACCAAATATGTAAGGAAATTTAGCTTAGTTGATTTA